>JAMKCH010023134.1:0-19934 GCA_023653785.1 Ophioderma brevispina
CAAAGCATCATTTGAGAATGCTGCAGATAAAGTCAGCCTACATCTAAATGCCAAAGAGACGGAATGGAATACATGACCGTCAATGAGGTAGAGAATCATCAACCTATCTGCACTACACACGGCACCCAGCTCATAAAGGTTAGACCTCAAGTACCTCGGGTCCTGGCGGTGGCCTGATCGCTAATAGCATCGTCCCCATACTCCAAGATTGTACCGGAAGTGGTCAACATTTTGGTATTTGAAGAAAGCTACTATTTTTTATCTACCCTGTGAAATCTTAAGGCTAAGAAAATCATGTTTTTAGCTCTCACATGAAAACGAGTTGAAGTATCAGCACAAAACTCTACAGATGGGGTTTAGGGGCGAAGACCATTCTATCAAGATGAAAACTTTATTTACTTAAATCGGGTCGTCCCCTTTTAATATATTGTATAATAACCAAAATATAGGCAAAAATAGCACATAGGTTTTATGCAAATTAGCATGTCTTGCCATGCTTCCTTTTTTCTACCTTTTTGATATGTTGTTCGGAAGGGTTTGTACAACAAGTTACAGCAAGAAAACCTTCTGTAGCAATTTTGTCCAGGTCATACCGTAGATTGAGTGGACTACTAAGTACTGATATCTGTTTAGTATACTGTATAGGCATGTTGCAATGCATTATGGGATTGATTCAAAACACCCTCTGGCTTCAAACCCATCTTATTGATGACACCTACAGAAAGTGACTTACTTAAAGGTTCAATGTGAGATTTTTAACTGTTATTTCAAAAAGGAAAATGTTCTGCTAGACTTTAGAATACAACATTAGAATCACCACCCAACCCAAGTTGTGTACATGACCCTTGACAAATAATAGTTGTAGGGTATTCTAAAACAAGTCCAAAGAGATGCACAATGAGCATATGCAAAGTTCAGCACCGCATTTTCTTACTTGTATTCATTTGAATCAGTTCTGTCAAACTTGGAATCAGTTCTATAAAACTTGGAATCAGCTATGCTGGGAAATCGGGCATATAAACTTTGTAAACTTGAAATCAGTTCTGTAAAACTTGTTGTGTAAAACTTGGAAGCAGTTGTGTAAAACTTGGAAGCAGTTGTGTAAAACTTGGAAGCAGTTGTGTAAAACTTGGAAGCAATTGTGTAAAACTTGGAAGCAATTGTGTAAAACTTGGAAGTAGTTGTGTAAAACTTGGAAGCAGTTGTGTAAAACTTGGAAGCAGTTGTGTAAAACTTGGAAGCAGTTGTGTAAAACTTGGAAGCAGTCCTGTAAACCTTGGAAGCAGTCTTTAAAACTTGAAAGTGGTTCTGGTAAACTTGGAAGCAGCTCCATTTAATGTAGAATTAGTTCTAAAACTTGGAACATTTGTTTGCTGAGGTGCTTACAATAAGTGGTGATTTGAATGAAAATACAACAAAATAATTACCTACTGAATTTTACAATATCACAGAGGCAATTTTCCCAACTAACAACTTGTTTAGTTTTGGCTGTTATAAATACAGTGAATAAGGTTGTTTGAATGGCTTTAATTGATAAAAGCTATTCAAATGTGCATAATACAAACATTGTACCATGTGAATTGAATCGCTAGTTGGAGTGCTCTTCACAGAATTCAAATTGGAGTCAATTAGTTGAAGCATTCAAAGCATTGTAAGAATTAATTATTTTATATTTTATTCATAGGCAGTTATAAATAACAATTATTTCTTTGTACTTATAGACTACATAAATGTAAATATGTCATTGTAAATAACCTGTATGCATTCTCTTTATCACTATCACAGGTTTGTAACTCTGTTGTGGATGTAGCCGTTATGCAAGAAGCACACGGTCTGATCATGGATATGCTGGCTGACCCGGCGATTCCAGCAGCGTTATCAGTGGGCTCAAGACGGTCAGCTCGCTCCTGAGTCCTCCGTCAAGCTTCAACACCATGCAACGACCCAACATCAGCCCCTTAGTGGCGCTGACCGAGAGCCACACGGCCGACATGGAAGATTCCCCTTATGGTGGTGGTGAAAGGCCACTGTCGTTACCCAAGGTGTGTATGTACGGTTTTGAAATTCAAGGAAACACTTTGATTACAATCAAAATAGAAGGAAAATTTAAAACATGTTAGTCTAGCAGATTAAATGGGTTCCCATGCACCCCCTTAAAACTAAATTCTGTAACATGATTTTTAGCACTTTTTAAAGAATTCTGATGTTACCAAAATCATATATTGTCCCAAGAGGTTTTATTTGGCAACCATCTTGGATGTAAAGAGACCAGTCATATAAAGTGGGCCATTTTTAGCCTACAAAATGGATAAAGTTGTCCCACAAAAATTTTATTCTGGTTTTTGGCCCAAGGCCCACCTTAAGTCAAGGCCTAAATATTTAACATATTTACTTATTTTCGATACAATATTTCATGGAAAATACCATTATTTACTTCATATTTCTTTCTTGAGAAATGATAACCCTGCAAAATAGTGGAAGACCCGCTGAGTTTCAAATAAATTACAAGTGCAAACAAAACCTCACGTTTAGCATGTAGATGTTGCCATTGCTGTTTCCAGGTCGAAGTCAACTATTTGCAAACACATTTAGTACATTAAAACTAAGGTTGCAGAAATACTAACTCTGCCCATTAACTACCATGCACTTGAAAGCCACCCGGTAGCTCCTAGAAAATTGGTTACAAATTTGTCTCGTATACGTATCTGGGGTATCAATTGTCATGTGTACACAGGCATAACCCGGTAAATGTGTGGATAAATCTAAGAGCCTGCGGTATTTGTTGCTATAACTGGATGTGCGAGAGTAATTTAAAGCTTGAGTACCTCCAATTAGTATGCGAGTTTAAAGTAGGTCTTCTGTGAATAATTGCTATGTAAAGAGATCGCTCTCTTTAGCTCTCTATTTTTTTCTGGTGTGTTTTGTTTTTTTAACCTTTGGTAGACTCTGCTGGATGGATTTGGTGTGTGTGTGTGTGTGTGCGTGCATGGGTGCGTGCATGCGTGCGTGCGTGTGTAGTGCGTCCGTCTGTGCGCGCACGCGGGTGAGTGTGGGGGGTGGGTGTGTTGCCTGCTTACAGATCCGCTGATAGTGATTGTTGTGTCGTCTGCTTGAATGAAAATCAGCACATATGGATTACTTTGGTAGTACGTGTGTGAGTGTGTATGGATATTACATAACCATGCATGTGGGCATGTTTTTAAGCCTTGTGGGGACGTTTTTAAACGATTCTAAGTCCCCATAAGCTAATCAATATGTCTTAGGTCTTAAAGACAGCCTGTTACCCTAATTAACATACAAGGGCGCACACCACTAAATAAACGCTCCATTGAAATACACGTAAAAATACCACATCGCGCTCTCTAATTTGCACCCCGCGTGACAATATTTTGAATGTTTTTCCCTAAAGATCACAACTGAAACTTTCAAAGAAGTTGCAATTTTTGATATAATTCTAGTGTAGATTTTAAGAAAATTTTTTTTTTTTTTTTTTTTTACGTGTGTGAGTGTGTATGGATATTACATAACCATGCATGTGGGCATGTTTTTAAGCCTTGTGGGGACGTTTTTAAACGATTCTAAGTCCCCATAAGCTAATCAATATGTCTTAGGTCTTAACACCTCTTATGTACACAAAGGCAGCATTTTATAATACCTGCCACATGTTTTGATCGAGATCTCGATCACTTGAGCACAGTAAGTGTTAAAGACAGCCCGTTACCCTAATTAACATACAAGGGCGCACACCACTAAATAAACGCTCCATTGAAATACACGTAAAAATACCACATCGCGCTCTCTAATTTGCACCCCGCGTGACAATATTTTGAATGTTTTTCCCTAAAGATCACAACTGAAACTTTCAAAGAAGTTGCAATTTTTGATATAATTCTAGTGTAGATTTTAAGAAAAGTGCATATGAACAGCGCGCCACTATTTTTGAGCCAACGTGCGCGCCTCATAGCCGCTTTCGACCAGGGCCGGAAGTCGAGGGCCTAGTTTCTACACAGAATAGAATTTAAAAATTTTGTGAGAATCTCAGCGATGATCAAGTTATACTCTTTCACTTTTATTATAATATAGCACCCTCACTGGAAACCGGTCCCCAAAGGACAGCAAAATATCTCACACCGGTTTTGTTTTTTTTACCGGAACGTGGAGTGATTTAGTGTTGTGCGCCCTATAACAAAATTAAGTATAAGGGTGCACACCACTAAATAAACACTCCATTGAAATTCATGTAAAATACCACATCATGCTCTCTGATTTGCACCCTGCATGACAATATTTTGTATGTTTTGAATCTTATTTCTCTATTCGCTGATGTAGTGCACGTTAGCAACCAATAGATACTGGTTCAAGCCTTGGCTCATGCACCTGTTCCGAATTATGCTTTGCCATAGGTTTTGTGTTGTGATCAATGTGATCAGTGGCTCGTACCAAAGACAGAGTGAGCTAGTTGACCTGACAACGATCTTATTCTAGCATGCTCTACATCAGTGAATAGATCACAACTGAAACTTTCAAATAAGTTGCAATTTTATATATAATTCTAGTATAGATTTTAAGAAAAGTGCATATGAACAGCACCATCACTATTTTTGAGCCGACATGTACGCCTCATAGCCGCTTTCGACCAGGGCCGGAAGTCGAGGGCCTAGTTTCTACACAGAATCAAATTTCAAAATTTTGTGTTAATCTCAGTGATGATCAAACTATACTCTTTCACTTTCATTATAATATTCCATCCTTACTGGAAACCAGCCCCAAAGGACTGCTAAATATCTCGCATAGATTTTGTTTTTTTTACCGGAATTAACTATCATTACACCAAACGTGGAGTGATTTAGTGTTCTGCACCCTCTAATATAATATTTTAGGTTATTCTGTTAAAGACAGCCCATCACCCAAACAGTTTGATAGTTGTCTGAGAAAGTGGTCCATTTTGACACAGTTAACAAAGAAAAAACAGCTAACCTTCCCCCATCTTCCATACCCCCAAAGGAACTTTAATTACTTACAAAACAGTTTATTTATTCTATGGTTTAAAAAAAACCCACAGTGTCCCTTGTTTATGAAAGTTCTTATTTATCATGATGGATGTGTTAAATTTGTAAATTGGACTCAAAATTTATTTGTATCAAAGTAAAATCTATTCTGTGTGAGTTCCACAAATTGAAAGATTTCAAAAGTAAATGAGAAAGTGCAGTAATTTATCTCAGTGTCATTAAGGTCCATGGCCCGATCGCTATAGCCTCGTCTCAGACAAGATTTTAACGGAAGTGGTCAACATTTTGTATCAGAAGAAAGTTACGATTTTCTCATTACCTTTGAAATCTTAGAGCCAAAGGATGTTTTGTTTGGAAGTTATGAGCGGAAAATGTACCCATTTTGGTCGACAAATTAATGTTACACAGTACTCTATGGGGCTTACAAAACTCACGTTTTTAGCCCTCGCATCAAAAAACGGGTTGAAATATTCGGCGCAAAACTTTACAGAGGGGTTGAGTTAAGGCCAATCTATCAAAGATGAACCACTTCATATCCTTATCGGGCCATCCCCCTTTAATGCAGTGAAGGAAATTTGAGACATTGCTAGATTAGAAACACAAATATTTCCAGCATTAATGGACTCTCTTTTGTTCCATCGTAATCTTTTGGCAGAGACTACGGCGGAGTCTGCCACTGCCTATCGACGGATGTCAACGACATGGACAACCACTACTCAGCAACGGTGTGGATCAGAACTATTGACCAACTTCGTATGACCTAATGATGAACAGAGTGCTTAAAGGTGCATTTAAGGATATCCGGCAAAAAAAACTAATTTTTGGTCAGCACCCCAATCACCCCCCCCCCCCCATCTATATTTGGTGTTTTGGGGATTTTAAAAGAAAGTGCCGTATGTATGTAAATTTTGCTGCTATCTTGTTGGCCTCCACAAACAATGTGGGTACGCTTATGTTATACGAGAGGGCGGCATGGGGGTAGCAAAAGCATTAATCCACTTTATCGAAGAAAATGGGTTGATTTCGAAAAAAAAATAGAGGGAAGCAAGTGAATAAATTACAAATTACAGTTTTGTGCCTTTTTTGAGGTCATAAAAATAAAATCCTGACCAACCAAACCTACTTGAAAAGTTTGACGACCTACCTTTAAAATAGGGGGGTGTTTTGTTGCCTTTAAAAAATGCTATGAATTCTACCTGGCAGAATATTGAGTTAAGTGTTGTTCCTTCTCCACTTTGATTTTTCCATGGCACCACATACTGCACACACATGCACACTACATACACACACATGCATACATACATACACACACATGCATGAGGCATGCATCATGTACCAAAAAACAAACCCCCCCTACAAAAGGGCACACAAGCATACGAGACGTTACATAACACAAAATTTATTCATTAAGTTTGCATGTTTGTGGGTTATTTCATAGATACAAATATACATGTTTACAAGGGATAGGGCAACACTAATTCCCAAGTTACTGGACTAGGGCCTAGCAACCCGAACCCGAAGGTGAGGGTGATAAAGCCCGTCGTAGCCATAACAAGGGAATAGTGTGCCAAGGGAAATAGGGTGCCCTTTTCCTGATATAACCCCTGCTAGTATTTGTTTTATTACACCTCACTGTGACTCGGGGACGAGGTTGTAGGGACACAGTTCAATCTATTTCATGAGGGAAATAGCTTCACGTAATAGGCTCCAGCCAAATGAAATAGCATGATTATGTTCATTATATTCATTGAGGTGCTAATTAATTACCGCTTATCTTCAGAAGATTACTCCTTGTTGATAGTTCTTGAACCATATTTGTACTCAAATTAACAGGCCTTAATCTATGTCCATAGATCTGTTAAGGTTGATAGAGTTAGGAACGCACTGATCCAAGTTCTCTGTCCACTTGGGATTTGATTGCAATAGCCACGATCACTTCCAACAATACATGTTGGGATCATTGCAAACTATTTAGCCAAAAACAGAAGCTTGTCTTGGCCTGTTGACAGGCTCCGGCAAATGACCGTTATTCACGGTCACGTGCGTGTAGAGGAAGAATGATTGTGTGTCTGTCGGTATGCTCGTGGGAATTGGATGACATTGATGTCGTTCTATTTTTCCCTCACATTTTGAGGACTCTTACATTGTAGTTGAAACGGAACTTCAACTATGGCCTGCGGAAAATAATGGAAACGTTTGATTTTCTTTCCAAACTCAATTATTAGGGTAGTGTTGGATTCAGGTTTTATTCTGCGGACAGAAATCTGTTATTTGAAATATGATATCCATGTCAAGTATTATTCTATTTTTTCCCCTTTCCTATTTAATATTTGGATGAATATAATTCCTCATGTTATGTAGATGCTAACCACAAGTGTAAATGTAATTGAAAGATAATTTGCATGGCATTAGTATTTGTATTGTATGATTAAGTTTGGTCGGAAAAAATAAACCGCAAGACGGCTAACGTGTGCGCATTGGATTCGCAATAAGGGGAGGGGAAGCTTCAAAAGTCCCAAACACGTAGAAAAACTACAGTTTGATCACTGTCAAATGGAACATGGCATTTGGTAAAGTAATTCAAATGAAACACTGGGGGAGACCAATCTCATAATGCAATCCTTTGGAAGCCATTTCTATAGGTAGCAAAAGTGTGTTTACTTTAAGGTGGGATATGACCTTTAATAGAGTACATCAATACTGAAGATGACCAGGTCACTCACAATACACCCTATAGTAAATGTACTATAGTGGCGATATAGGGTGGTCACTTTAAGATGGAACATAACCTTCATTCTTAAAACGCGATGAAATGTAAGCAATTTAATGGCTGATGCCAGGGTTTACAATTTGGTTTATTGAACCCGGTAGTACGCGCGATTGATGTTTATTTTTAGGCTTTAAAGCGCTCGCGGGATACCGGTTTTGTACGTTCGCGCAAGCGGCGCCTGCACGTTGTTCTCGTTGCGTATGATCGGTGCATTCAACGGGTGTTCGACTGTTACTGGGTGGTAGCAGTACGCTTTCTTGTTGTATTATTAAGCGTTAAAGCATTGCGAAATTGGGTTAAAGATGACCTTAAATGATAAAGCTGTTGAAGAATGCGATAAAGGTATGATTTGGAAACCGGTACTTATTTCGACAATTGAACCGCGCGAAACCAGATTTTTGCGTGGAAGAAAACTAGGCCTCCGCCTCGTTCTTCCACTTAAAATAATGGTATCGATTTGATTTCAATTCGTGTAAATGAGAGATACCGGTTCCAAGAATCATACCTTTATTCTTACATAACGTAAGCCAATAATTAATAAAGGTGACCTAAGGTAATATGGCACTCATCAGGTAAAACATGCTTTAGTCGCTATAGTGTATATGTCCACAACTTGGAATCTATTCTAACAAATATGTAGAATAGAAATTCAGAAGTGACAGAAAAAATGGAGGTCTGTTCCACCTTCACTGAACAGGGGTTAGGGTATCGAGGTGAATCACAAATGATGACGGAGAGGCAGGTATTGGTATTGCCACAAATTTGGCTCTCTACGTGAAATGTATATCCAACGGTAATGACGTTTCAAACTAGTTTATTTGAAACTGATCTGTAACCACCCAAGAGCTGAAGGCATTTTGACTGACTAATTTGTGCAAGGTTGTATCACTGTATTGGTTTGAGGAGGGTGATAAAGCGGGTTTCTTTATGATTGCATTGTTTGAGTTAATTAAGTATCCGATGATCAATGTAATGCTTCATATTACTTTTTTTCAAAATTGTAAGATCTAGAGGATCGTTAAATATCAATATATTTGCTTATCCTGTCAAAAAGTACTCATATCTTTAGAGTTCCCCACAATTAACAACCTTTTGTCAAATTGTTTATCCATTCCATCCCATACAGGATGCCTCTCTGACCCAACCATTGAACACGGGCATTCCAGCTTCCGCCACAATCGGGACAATTCCACCAGTCCTTCAGGCAGCAGATGTAGCAGTCCTTCGCCCACATCGTTCCCAACAGATGGTCCAATCAATTCGGGTGGCAAAGGAGATCATTCTCAGGTTGGGACAAGGGGGTTTGAGTCCCGGTCTCGTGAAACGTAGGCCAGCCCGCTGTTCTGCCGGACAACAAGCAGCGCCACTCGTCTCTCTCCTCAAGGCAACTGGTCATCCTGTCGACTTGCACTTTGGACGAGAACAGTCTCAGAGTCCCATGGCTTTGATGGCGACTTCATTGAGGAACACGAAGGCAGGTTTTCCCATGGACCGTGACTTTGAGTGTTCTCCTTCCTCACCCCTGAAATTAAACCTAAAACTACAGACATCAGTAATTCAGACTTACCCAATGGTGATTCTACCGATGGGGATAACCAAATTAAGGATGATGTAATATAAAAGTAGAAAACAGAGGAAAGGACAGAAAAGGTCCAAAGAAAAGGAACAGTGGACATAGTGACACGGCAACGGTTATGAAGATACAGGGACACGACTTGTGCCAACAGAGGGAGAAAGAAATGATGAGGAGCAGGTAAGGAAAGAGATCCGATGGGATACCATAATGTTTTGTAAGGCAGTGCCAAATTTTAACTTCCCCAGCATATCCACAGTCGTTGAAAATATGCTATTTGTGAACAATTTTAAGCAGTGGTACACAGTTCTGACCAGTAGTGGCACTCAAGAGCTAACCTAGCAAAAATCAGAAATAGATTTGTCATATCACTAGGATTTACATACGCTCATCCACCAAGGACCCACAGTTCAGGGGTTGGTTAACTCTTGTATTACATACATTGACATAAATTTTGTTTGATCTGGGTGTCATATATCATACCAAAACCAGGGGTTATTGTTCCTAATACTTGGTGAATAAAGCTACTGAACTGTGCCAAGGGAATGAGGTTTTACTAGTCATAGTGTATAGGCCAACAAAGGCATTGACTTAGCATTAGAGTGCCCTTTTACCAACCTCAATAGGACCAGGGGTAGGCAGGAAATGCCAACCAACCAACAGCAACAGAACGAACAACTCCGCGAACCCGAGTGCGGGGGCTAGTCTTATTCAAAGACTTAACGGTAGGAGGGTGCTCTTACGCATATCGGACCAGTCATACACACAGACTTGACTAAATGAAAGTTATGGGAGATTGAGCACTGTTGAGCGAGGTAATCCACTTAAACTCGACGGATTTGGACGTCAATAATTTTTTCGAGATTGGCCAGAATATTAACAAAGGTTTAGGAGGAGATTTTGTAATGAAACTGAGACAGAGACTACCATAGTAATGCACGTAGCGCCCCCCCCCCCCAATTGTGAAAAAAAGTTGAAATCATTGCTACTTCAGATAAATATGAAAATCTATCTCTTGCTCGCTTTCTCTCTCTCTCTCACGCACTTGCTCTCCACTTTCTCAATCTCACTCTCGGAATTTCTATCTGCTCTTTATCTGGCTTAGTGAACCGTGATTCATGGTTTTTCAGGAAAAACAATCATAAAGGCATAAATAAAGAGGCCCTGTTCTTGTAAGCAGTTTTTACCAAAAAATACTTCTTAAAACTCCCTCAGACATTTTTTGGTAATTTCTGACTACAATTTTGCAAACCCCTTGTTTTTTAACTTAATTTACTGATTTTGAAAAGAAGTATAGTGTCGGACAAGAACATTTGCTGCAAGCAAGTACGTGGCTCGGCCTGAAGCACCTTATTCTACAGGTTGCCTCTCAGGTTAGAGGTGACAACAAAGATTTGAAGCACCCAAATATGTGTCATAATAGTTATTCTATTAAAATTAGACAGTCAATAGATTACTTACCTTGTATTTGGGCTACAGAATGTTTTAAAAGAGGAGAAAAACTGCGATTGATTTGCTTATATTTCAATATAAAACAGCGAATTTTGTATATTTGCTCATATGAAATTAGAAACATTTTTCAGCTAATCCTTTCAGATGTGGACATTTTTGATGGAAAGCTGTACAATCAGGGTAAACATCAGTACTTCATTTTTTTAGGGACACCTATAATGTGAAATCTCTCGTGCACCTCTTAACCCTAGGTACACTCATTGATTTGATGGGTATTCATAGGACATATGATGTAATAGCCGATTCAGAAACATGGTAAGGAAAAGCTTAAGCCCATAGTAATAGATAGTCTACTTTGATTGGTTCTCAGAGGTTATATCATGTGATCAATCATGCAATGAGGCCATCAGAAGAGTGTAAGAAAGGTTGTAACCTGTTGGGTTAACATTGTCTATCTCTGAAGTGGTGAGGTGGATAGATGAGTGTTGTTTTCCTTTAATTGCAGAATGGTCTCAATTTTGTAAAGTTCAAACAAGAAGGAATTTGCTCGCTGCATGACATCATAATCTTATTGTTGAAAATGTTACCATATTTGACATTTCAAAGAAATATTCCTTATTTACCTTAGTAGTGTTAAGTACCTTGTGAGAAGTGCCAAAAAATGCTTGTCCAAGGTTGTTTTCAGACTGTCTTTTAAGGCATTATAAAAATATTTTGTGTACAAAATGTGAATTCATAACTGCAAAATTTAATTGGACATTTTATATAAGAATCATTTTATGGAAAATCTCTTCAGATCCAAAGGATAGCTATATTGGGACTCGCGTTAAAACAAAAACATATTGAGGATATGGAGTTTCAAACGTGCGTGGTTAAGAGCAAAGAAATTGTTTTTCAATAAACCCGAGTAGTAGTGAAGGATATAGAAGACACTGAAGATGCCTCACAAATGAGGTGTTAGTGAAATGGAAGAAGGAAAATTAGTTCCAGTGTTGCATGTGGCATTTCATGTTGCAGTCCTTGAAAACTGAGTTGCCTCGGGACAAACCGGGCAACCCAACAATTGCAAACCTTGTACATATTCAAATGATTGCCAACATACAGCTGTAGGTACGTAGGAAAGGAAAAGTAGTGCCAGATGGTATATCTGCAGTTTTTTTGATCAAATCAACTTGTTTGTTCACTGGCCATGGGTGTTGCCCCGAGGGTGGTCTTAGTACAACAATGTCCAATACAGTGATGGTGTGACATGTTTTCATTTAGGCGGCCATATGGTATATCACTGATCTCCTCATCACAAATGGATGTGGCGACGCAACAGTAATGTATTAGATGAACTTAGCAACGGGCGGACAGCTTGGTCTACAGAACAACAAATTAGCTTCCAGAGACACATGTTTTACACAGAAGTTGTATCCGGGTGCACGTTTAGACATGGCCATCCCATACGAGCAAATCAATGAGCTAACTGAATTGGTTTGATTCTGGAGTCTGTTATGTCGCTTATCCACATTTCAATGGGAACAAATGTTGTATAAATGACCGGCTAAACCACCTGCTTGGGCTCTTTTGGAGACCAAATATGGCCGTCAGTGCCTCAATTACGAAGCCCAGGTTGCCAATCCATTGTATAGAGATCAGGGGGTATATCATAGAATCATTTCCAGTTATTTTTCCATACCAACAAAATGCAATACCCGACACTTTTGGGGAGATGGTTGCAAGGCCATGGAGCCATATTGACCATCCCTGTTGTTAAAAAAAGGGGAAAATACCCTTTCCTAAATCCCATTTGGTGATGGATGGGTCTTTTTTCTTGTATCTCAAAGTTTAAAAAATGGCCTCCCCGTGAGTAAAACTTTGCCCAAAATTGTTGAATATAGTGCAAAAATTGTGCAATATGGATTGGATTGGCCAAGAATTTTTTAACCATAGATCCCTATTGGCCAGTTCCTTCTTGGGACAATTGACTTGACATAGGTCTACCTTTCATATTTTAGGAGGCCTATCCATATCCCAAGCAAACTTGAGAACCCCAGTACTTTGGGTATTTGTATTTGGAAGAATTGAAGGGAATTCATGCCATTTTTTAGTCCCCTCACTTCAAATATGCCAGATTTAGAATTTAAAACTCCTTGAGTCGCGCGGGTATTTTTTACAACCACACACACACCATGCTGATAAGTGAGATGTGCACTAAATCACGCTATTAAGGTTTTAAGGAGTGCTGTTGGCACATGATCACACAAGCACACCTCTGCAATTAATCATGTTCTTTTAATGGCATTTGGTGAATAGTTTCAAAACAGGCTGCAATCTATCTTATGAAAGAACCAACAGTCAGCATTTGTCTTTTCACAGGCGTCTCATTTGTCTTGAGGATATCCCCAATGGTCTTAGTGACCCTTACCATTGGAGATATCCTCAAAGTAGAGTGAAAAAACCAACAAATGCTAAGCTGTTTCTGTATTCTTGAGCTTCCCAAATGGCCTTGATTATCAAGGTAGTGAAACCTGTAATGCCAAGACCAGTCATTTATCACTTGTATGCTGTGTGGGTAGCCTGAGACCTTTGGGACACCTCAAAATATTGGAAGTCTCTGGGTGGTCATCCCTTGTCCTTTTTAAATTTCCATTTTATTATCTCCCACAGGAGGCAACCACAGTAAGCCTGAGTGTTTAATGGGAGGCAGAGGAAGACTGGGACCAACAATTGTCCACATGTGCTGGACTCTTAAATAGACTAGACGATTGGGATTTCCGTTCCTTCCCGAGTTTTTGACTTGGTCTGCTGCTGGGTGACCCAGGTGCTAAGTCAGGTAAATGCACCTACAAATAGATCTTCATCCTATTCTTTCCCAGTCTGCCCAGATTTTCCTCATATCAACGCACAGTGTTGATTTGGTGTTTCCTGCCTTCAAATTTTTCCGTAAGAGATCATTTCACAGGATGGTTGTGAAGCCTATAGGGGTTCATACTTCATATGAGATGTAACACAGATTGGGGTCAAGGTTATGTGGGGTGGATTAAAGGGGCGTTCTGTCATCGTCATATTTTGAAGTGGTACATGTGCAAATGTCAAACATTTACTACTACTACTGCTTGTGTGTAGGGGCAAGCGATGACCTGATATAATGCATTATAAAACAGTAATTTTGAGGAGATATAACACAAGTGGGAAGCCAAAACAAAGATATTACACCAGCTTTATCCAAGCAGCAAAGCCTAAGACCAAGCCCCCATAGGGTTGCCTGAAGCAGCCTTGCATTGCATAAAAGGTATCAAAGAAAGACAAAGTGATTAAAAAAAGCCTCCAGGCGCAGATTACAAGCTCACCCATGCCCTTAGGACCATACCACCCTTACCGTTCCCTACCCCTCTGCAGTGATGTCATAACATTTACGCCTGCGTCAAGAAGTGCTGTCTTTGTGCGTGCACTTTTAAAAGCACCGTCGCTTCAAGTCAGCGCAAGCTATTTACTCTTGCACCAACAAATCTTGCGTTGACATCACTGTCACAAGGGAAAAAAAAAAAAATAGAGAACACAGACTAGTAGTTAGTTTTTTGGCCATGGATTCCACAAACTGAAAAAAATGGTAGCAAGAAAAGAAACAAAAAGAAAAGACCTGGCTAGGAGTAGGGTTTGGTCAGCTGGGATGTATTTTTAAATATTTTTTTGAAATTTCCTCCCCCCAAAAAACTAGTGCTTTTTGGGCAAAAATAATCAGATTGTGGTCCATTTCAAAGATCTGTAAAAAGCCATGTACTGTACCACTTTTCAGCAGTTTGTGTATTGATTGTATTTGTTTGGTGTTTTGCCAGTTGGCATACAGGTTTTTATGGATGCGGGTATATTTGAAACATTTGTCTACTCCCTGTGCGAGAGTTCATTCATTTACTTATTCAGGGCTTTGGAAAACGGCTATTGGCACAAACCATGTAAGTACCATACGAATTAAATCTTGTTAAGATAATGTGTATAGACCCACAGGGTTTTTCATTTACCAGTGATTATACAAGTGAAGAGTGTGACCTACTTCACGCACACACATACACACCACATCTTATTGAAGGTATCTTGTCTCATATCTTGAAAGTTTATGATGCTCTTCATCATTAAGGGACATTCCCATCAACACCCCATTCCCCTACCCCCACCCACATGCCTTTTCCCCCCCCTCCCAATTTTTAGATTTTATGTTGTCTGAGGCCATTGCTTAATTAATGTATGTGTCGGATGATTGTGTCCCCAATTCAGAGCAGATTTTGGTCCTTGTTCTGTCAAAAAAATATCAAGTTTTATCTGAAATGACCAGAAATTACCTACACCAAGTTCCAGTCTGAGACCGTGCAATACAACATTTATTATTACATAAAAGTAAACATCTCCAGAATCCTCTGTGAATTTGGAATAAGCGTTTTGAAAGCATATCTTTGAACTATAACAGTAAGGAGGGTTTTTGGGATCATATAAAGCACCTTTTGAAGGTGTCTTTTCCCTCCTTTGTGAATAAAAGTTTTTGTGATTTAACTGCTTCCTTTTGTTTACAAAAAAAATTACAATTGCTATATTTTGGCCAGTAAGATTAGTCCAAGCATAATACTCATGCCAGTGTTTTAATATGAAAACAAAATTCTTTTTAGGAAAGGCAGTGGGATAAGCCATTGGTTATCAAATGCCACATCATGCTTTAAGGGGCCATGGGTCGCTAATACTCCGTCCCGAAACCCCAGTTTACCATAAGTGTCCAAAATTTTTTTGGGTATCATAAGAAAGCTAACTATTTTTCTCTTCTCATTTACCTTTTACCCTGTGAACATCTTAGGGCTAAAGGATATTGGGTTTGGCAAGTTATGAGTGAACTGTGGCCCCATTTTCCAAATCACTTTACACAGTACTTCTTTGGGGTTACAAATCATGTTACTAGTGCTCACATCAAAATGGATTGAAGTATGGTGAAACTTTACAGATGAGGCTTTTGGGTGAATAACCTTAATATACTAAATCGGGCACCCCTCCCCTTTAATAGCATAAAGTGGTCCTAAAAAATACAATATAAAACTGATGATTTTATTATTAATTGTGGCATGGTTAACGTAGCCTCAGTTGATTATCATTCGCCTTCAAGAATCAGTTTACCAGGGGTTCACCACGAGGAGGTTGATAATCTTGAACCGCATTGTGCAATGAGAGCAGATTTGCTTGACTCTCAAGTTGTTGGTGGTTCCTTGTGTGGTCGCTGGATAATCGGATCTTAAATCTTAATAAATCCAGTAAATGTTTTCAGTTTGGGGGTGAAATATCTGATAATGATTTATGTGTCAGACATTTGGCAATCATGTTTGTCACATCTGGCTGGCCGCTAGTCTTTTTTCACAAGCTTGGCAGCCTGCTGGCAATTTACTACCACTAAAATTTGACTGTCCACTAAGCCCTTCCGTGAAATATAACCCCTTACTTACGGCATTAAGCTGACTTGGAGATTTTCAGATGAGGCAACCACAAAACAACACTCATTTTCAAACATTGTTTTTGCATATACATAGTTCTTGTCATATAATAATCACTGTGTGAAATAGCTAAGTTTAAATCGAGTCCTTCATATAGAAATCACAACTTTGTTATAAAAAATTCCAGATAGCGGAATTTGTATACACAGTATCCTTGACTCCTATGGCACTGTTATACTATACATAAATGTTTTACTGCATGAAAACAAAAACATCTGATTCATCTCAACTTCGGAATTAGGCATTTTAGGGTTCTATCTTTAGTTATAGTGTTGACTATTTTCAATTTAGCAACAAAAAATGTATATTTTAGAATTGAGTCAGCCGTTAAATAATAGGACGGGACTCCTTTACAATGCATATTGGAATTGTGCATTGTGGTGTTGAGGTATTTAGATATTCTAATTTGCCTTCTGTGGGCCATAAGCTGGATAACTATGTTGTGAACTAAGCGTGCTTCCAGGCAAAAAAAAATAAATTTAAGGAAATACCAGAATTAAGAGTTCACAGATTGACATTGTTTTATAGCCCAGCCGTCTTATTATGCCCCTGATGACTTCAAATGATCCACAGTAAACCCTTCTGGTTTTGTGGCGTGTGCGTTATGTGAAACACGAGACGAGGGTCGCAGTGAATCCAGCACTTTGATGACAGGTTGTCTTTGCCGTGTGGAGCAATTTTGGTGTCAGACAAAGGCGCAATGATTAATGACAAAACAGGTGAACCAAATTGACGAGCCTGGCTGTTTAATACAGATCTTAGACGACCAGTACCTAAACTAAGTCTTTGGCATATGTGGCCATATGTGTGTGTGGTTTGATTCTGTCTGTGAAACTGCCTGAATGGTTTTCAATTATGGGTGAGGGTTCCATTTAAAATAGGCCCATTTTCCTCAAAACCAAACAAATATTCTGCATCCAAGTAGTAATTCTTAAAGATGACCATTGATATAGTCAAGCTAGTCCTCATAGAATCATCCAACCACTGAATTTTGGGAAAAATCAGCGATTTGGTGGCCAAAATTGGTTCAAAATCTCCAATATTTGATACTTTGTGCCCCCCCCAGATTTCACTTTTGCCCCCCCCCAAAATTTCACTTTGCCCCCTGTTTGCCCCCCCAGAAAAGAGGTCCGGCGCCGCCACTGACCTGAACAGAATTGGAGTTCTCATAATTTGACCAACATTGTGTGCTCCACACCATTACAAAATGAAGTGGCTATTGACCTGACTAAGATCAGCTCATAACCTTTTTGAGCCAAAGGCCTATCGAGCCTTCTAATGACAAACTTACCGGGCGTTGCCCAGAAATATTGTAAACATGTCTGATGACATTAAACATTTTGACATTTTTAAACTGAAGATGAACAAGTGCTGGAAACTATCCAAGGGTTAGCGTTTCACATGACTATTAGTTGATACAGACATTTAGTAGAGGATTCAAACAGGACCAAATAATTGATGGCAAAAGGTGGGGACAATTTGGTCATGGACCCCAGGAAGTGACCTTTAAACTTGTGAACGAATGGAAGCAGATGTTAAATACAGTGACCTGAAAATTGCTCTGCATACCACTGTATTTATGAAAAATTTGCTAGCCGTGGTCAAGTGGATAAAGGATTAATAATTCAGGAATTTTCTGATTATGCAGGCCTAACATTTGCAAAACAGGACTGCCATCACGCCAAACAATTTCCAAACAACCCCTGAAAATGCCACAACAGATATTCAGTTTTATTTGTCAATAGAAGCCCACACCAATGATATGCATGGCATACTCAAAATAAACTTGATCTGTTCTATAACATTCATCTACTCATATAGAGATGCCTAGAAGAAACCATTAAAATCCCAGTAAAGTAAAAGTTTCCTTTTGAAGTTACCATTGATGCAAATGAGGTGTATACGTAAACAAACTGCTGCGTGAGATGGGAGATGTGCTGTATAGGTAGTGTTATAGAGCATGCATCGATTAAAAAAGCTATTTGCAATACTTGGACTTCTAAATGAAAACTGCTACCACATGCTGAAATTTGTGCAGTCTGTTGTCTTAAAGAATCAAACAAGTTTTTGTAAAGATTTTGTCAATTTTGGACCCATAGACCCAAGATTAATGTAGTTGGTTAGAAGACAAAACTGAGCAAGAATTGGTGTGCCAGTCAAGCAAGTGACAAGGTCTGCAAATCTATCAATAAGATTACATATTTAATCATACTTCAGAGCCTGCGGTGGCCACCATCATGGGTAATTTCTCTACCTTCATAAAAAAATACATGGAACAATTTAAAACTTTATCTATGGCTTTTTTCAACTCAGTTGAAGACTTTAAGCCGCCGTATTTATCAACCCACATGGGAATTCCAGAAGCCAAAGGATCCAAGTAATCAGTAGACGGAAATGGTGTTAAGAAAGCACTTCATGTGCCATAGCTAGACTGTAATGTAGTCATGGATGGTTAATGCCTGCTGTGGCATGATTTAAACAAGACTCGTTACTTACCAATCAATTTACCGGGATGTATTTTTTTCCAAAAGAGAAGGAATTTACAAGAAAAACGGAAGCCATGTGCTCAGGAGCACAAACCTAGCCCTGTGGATAAAATTAAAATGACCACTTGCTGACAAAATCTGTGTACACCCAATATGCACGGACCACTAGACAATGAATGTGCACAAACTGTCGAATCAGCGTTTTGCCTTATTTGTCAGGGTATAGAAGCATTTATGTGAACATTGGCCAAAAATGCCCACGATCCAAAAATCTGGTACCCCCATCTGCACTGACAAAGGTGATAAGGGTCATGATTAGGGCACTTATTGTAGGAGTAGGAGAAAAAAAAATCATAGATTTATTGCAAGGAGAATATAATTTATAGATTTCATAAGAATTGTGGCCAAAAGACACCAATTGCCTGACCACTGATCCAAATCTGTGTACACCCTAGAGGCACTGGTCTAGGCAATGCTTGTGCATGAATGGCAAGATTAGCGCACACTACTTGTAGAGAAGGATTTTTAAAATTTTGGTCAATGACTACACTGACCATTAGAAGACTGGACACAAACTGTGTACACCAACTATGCAGCTTGGTGTCAGCGGGGGCATTCTGAGCTTAATCTGGCTAAAATCGGCCCAAGCGTTTGGCATTTGTAGCATTTTCAAGTGATGGCGGAAAGAAAGAAAGAGAAATCGCACACATACAAGACACCTTAGCTGTGATACGCACACGCTAGGTAAAAATCAGACTTGAAGATATTGACGGAATATTTTCACGGAGTGATTTTTGAGATTTTTGTGGCGCCTGAAAGAATTACAGGAACGGCAAAAACTAATCCAAATTTTGTATGTCCATTCATGTAATATGTAGGGTAAAGTTTTGGTGAACCTGTTTCAAGTGTTGGCATGAAACACCTTAACTCGAACTCCAAACTCTGATCATCATTATTTTGCAAGCCGCACGCACGCACACGCCACAAGTGTATTATGCTAATTAAATTGAAGGTTATACATACAGACATACATACATACAATATTTATATTGCGCCTTATCTGAAATTTCAAACGCATTAACAAATGGCCTTACACTCCAACTTATGATACAACAAAAAATAAGCAAATGAGAA
>JAMKCH010023135.1:0-19942 GCA_023653785.1 Ophioderma brevispina
GGGGGAGGTGGGGGGGGGGGGTGGGGGGGGGGGGAAGGGAGGGGGTTGAGGGAGGGGGTTGGGGGGGGGGGGGGGGGGGGGGGGGTGGGGGGGGTTTGGGTGGGGGGAGGGGGTTTTACACCCCTACCAATCCTGGGAAGGGGCTGGTTAGGGTAATGGCGTGTCCATGTCTGTGTGTGTGTTTTTTTGTGTGTTATGTTGCCCTATACCAGAGAATTCTAAAGTGTATGAGTAAATTGCATATAAACGACTACATGTCACGACTTTTTCATGCAGTGCAGTCGTAATCAAGTCAATACAAGTTTATTTGGAGAAATGTCAAAAATGTCAAATTTCGCATGCATGATTATATTAGAATTGCCGTGTCATGCATTCAATGAATAGTTCAAGCATGGCTCATTGAATCATTGGCTTGTTTTCTCAAAGGGAGTTTAACTTAGACCCTGCTTTAAAGGCTGACTCAAGATTTGAAATATATATTATATTTTTGTGTATATTAAAAATAGTCAACTAGAACAAAGATACTCACCTAATGCTTAATTTCAGAAGTGAAGCAGATTTTTTTGATTTCATGCAGTAAACATACTCTGAAATGGGGTGATAGGTGATAAAATTTTCTCATGGATAGGTGGTTCTGCCCAGCAATGAGGATTTTCCCACCTTTACATCACACTTTCAAAGTATGTTGAAAGAAAATTTAGGACTAGCCCTAGTTAAAACTGGCTTAACAGTTTGATTTCCTTTAGATACCAGTCTTTTTATTTGAATCACTCTGGCCATTTTTCGAGTTGTATAGAAACTACAGATGGCAATATAGTAATTTTACATGCGTAGTATCACATGCACAACATACATCCAAATATGCTAGTTTTACGGAATCCTCAATGAAATAAAAGGATAAATAAGAAATTTTTAGTTGAAAATTTCCAGTTGTGCAGAAGTGTGGAATCAAAGAAGAACTTTGAGAGTGCACGGCACAAATGATGCATTCAAAAGCATTGAGATTCAAAGCGGGTCAGCAATTATGCAGCACAAAAAGCCATCCTCATGTGTCGAGGGCTCCTTATCTGTTTCAAAGCATATGCACTAACACAGCAAATACTATACAATTTCCCGATAAATGCAGGGGGAAATTACATGGCGAAATGGAAATTGCGTGCATCAGACGCATTATGAATTTTAACACGTGCGTATATTACGACAGGTAGCGCTTACTCCGTTCATTAGCACTCCCTTGATTGGAGAAGACGGATATATGTTTCAAAACTTGCACTCAATTAATTCATCTCATCACACCTCTTAGTGTTAGATTGGTGGAAATTTTTTCCAGGCTGCATTTGGAAGTGATGTGCTTTGCTCCGTACACCAGAGATGTATAGAGTTTGTGGTAGTCTCCTCAATGACGATTGGCTATGGTATTCTACCCATAACTCATAGCCTAAGTTTTCAGAGGAAGTCTAGCAGGCGAGCCATCTTAGGCATTAATTGCACTTAATTTGATATTGGACATGACAAACCCACATTTCAATCTCAACTTCATTTACAATCTGTTAAAGGTTTTGTTACTCAAATTCAGAATGTAGACACAAGACTGCTGAAAGCGGGAAAAATTAGGTCAGGGTCCAGGTTAGGTAGAATAAGATAAATTTTATCAATGGAAAATGAATGACCCTAAATGACCTTTAACCATCTACATCTCCACCCCATATAACCTTATCCCAATACTTTAAACTATATGAACAGGCTCTATTTTTATCCCATATTCACAACCTTTCTCCAATAAACTACAAAATTTTATAAGCGGCAAATGGACCACTTCGTATTTCATGTTCGCTAATACTCAAATTGCGTATCATGTTATATTCCAGTACATTGTCAATGGGACCTAAGAATGACCTGTTGCCACTAAACTGTTGATGGTAAATCTTTCACATTCAAACCATTATTGAAAAGCATGCATTATAACGGTTAACCCTTAATATATAAGAGTTTACATGTTATACGATATATGGTAAACTGTCAAAATTGGATTCTCTGATTGTATTTGGGGTAAATGTACCTTCAAATCTTGTCAAATACACCCTTATAATAATTCCACCTCAAAATGCCAACTTTACTTTCACACAGATTTTAAAGAATAAATTAATAGCTATAAATAATGGTTAATCGCTGATTCGCTTTGTCGGCACCCGTGGTGGTTGAACGAATATGACTCAGTACCTTCTACTCTTTGACAAGGGTAATTCTGCTTGAAACTTTTTTTACTTAATATGGTTATTCATAGGGCTTATAGTCAGTATTGATTCAAGTGCAATAGTGTGCATTTGAACGCAAGCCTGCCATGCGTTAAACTGTCATTTTGGATTAATTTACACAGCCTACGTTCAATTTTCTTTCTATCATCAGATAAACATCGCTTGCACATTCCATAGAACCATGGCCTTACGCCTGTAAATTTTAAAATTTATGATGAAGTCCTGAAGATTTAATATTAAAATTATGTAAATTAAAATTAATCATAGAGTTTTTTTTTACTTTTTTTATATTATTGTACATAAACTATTTAATTTTTAGTGACAAGTTTTAAAACCCAAGACGTCTATCGATTTTGGTTCTTCCAATATCGCGAGCATTACAGTTGACAAATTTCTGAAATATTTTACATGTTAAAACGCGACTTTTTTAACTGAATGTCGACATTTGATGTTTGATAGAACGAGCAAACCGTGAAAATACTTTGCTGTGATTTTAAAAATTGCACGCAGATATTTACACTTTTATAACACTTTTAAGCCAAAATCCTATTAAAGTTTTAATCCAAAAACCGATTACTTTAACAGGAAAGACAGCCACCAAATTAGTACCTAGCATTAATGGTTACCAAGGAATTTTAAAAAAGTGAAGTTACATGGCAGTCAAACATGAACCCTAGGTACTTTGACTCTACATCTGTACCCTACATTAGGCCTGGTTTCACCTACATAGCACAATAAAGTATGGACCTATCTACCATTATGCACTAAGTTAGCCAGAATTTAACCAAAATGATTATACTCATTACCAATGACCCGTGCACGCTGCACACATGCACCCACAACTGAATGACTGACATACACATACACACAAATCATGGTCCACTACTATAAGGTCCCTCATATTAAATCAGATGGCCTAAAGACACTTCTTTCCTTCTCTCTTCATCTCTTGTTCTTCATCCTCATTTACTGTTTTCTTCCTTCCCTTCTCTTCCTCACTCTTTTCTCCCATCTTCCTTTTTTGCTTACTCTTTCTTTTGCTACTTCTTGCACATTCGTTCTTTCCACTCCCATTATTATTTTACACAAGAAAGCAAAATCATCACAAGTATTTATCTTTCCAAAAATATATTGAGAAACACGAATTCCTTTTAATACTCCGCTCTGAATTTCGTTTACATCACCTTGCACCAGACATAAGTTGTTCTAGAGTTCACTTTAATAGCAGTCATCAATCATAGGCATCCATTATGACTTGACTGCGGCAAAAGCAAATTACGCAGCCCTCCTTTTTAATGCATTAGCTACAGGTCTTTTAAAATATTAGGTAGTCATAAGAAGCTGTAAACTCCATTACCAACTCTGGAATTAATAGCATTCCTACTCCTAACATCAATATTTGTTAAAGAATGTTAACGGTGCGGTTCTATCGGCTTTGGTACCCCTGATTTACCCGGAATATATAGATTTTGATATCAGATGAAAGGCCGGATTTTTCTCATTGTCGATCCTGAAATTTAGAGCCCTCCAATCCCTTTCATTCCCAAGATATAACAAAAACTTGTCGTTTTAGTGGTTAACCATCAATCTTAACACAGTATTGAATCGCTTTGCTACGTGCATTATTGCGTCTGCCATCAAAACCGCAAGTTTGTTTCGCACGGGTACGTGATGGGGTGTATATGCAAGTGCCAGGATCTCATATCAATAGAGAACACCATACACATAAATAAAATGTACCAACACCTTTAAAGGGGCAATGTTTGTGATCTACAACTTTGCCCTCTGACTTGCCCCTAAGAAGTTTGAGGTTTCTTGTATCATCTTAACCGTTACCCTTAGTAATGCATGTGTGCTTAAAACTTGCGTGGCAATTTTGATTCGGGGCTGAAAGAATGTACATTTTTGTAATTCCTGTCCCGGAGCTTTGTAAACGAGCAATTGTCATAACATAAAAACTGCAAAAGATGGAATCACTCAAATTTTGTGAATACGCTTTTTCTCAATGATATCTCGTGACCATACATACAAACAGATGATGGTTGAATCACAAAATGCACCACTATGATTTGTTGGCAGAATTTTCACCAATGCAAAGAAATCTACACTATAAATATTGCACCACTGTTTCCCGGCCATGGTTCCTTGCAATCTAGTAGTAGTAGTAAAACCAACGTTTTAAATCTCGTTTTGTGCCCTCGTCTAACGGGGTGCCGGATTCATAGTCTAGCAATGTCCTGGGTTTCCATTCACCCCCCTTAAAACTAATATTGTCGAATCTCTATTACTTCCTTAAATACTTTGATTTTACCAAAATAAAATAATTGTCCCGTGGTCCGTTTGGTGCCATCTTGAATCTAAAGAATCAGTTATAAAAAGTGGTTGATTTAGTTGAAAGGTAATCTCAAATGATTCGTCTCATCAAAGGGCAATCAGAAAATATTTTATTTGCATTTGTGATGTTTAGATTAGCCGATAAGGGGAAAAATGTGTAAGTCATTGAACTTTTGTTGATGCATTGAACAGGGGGCAAATTTTCAAAATGCTTCAATGTTGACAAATTAGTGTCCCATTGTTGGTAGATCATGAGCATCTAGAAATACCAGTTCCATGATTTAGGATCTTCTGTTTGTGAGTTATTTTTTTAGGAAAGAGACGAAGCTCAACAATCCCCAATGCCCTACAAACAGCACATGACAAGAGTCAACTTTAGGCAGAGCCATTTACACCACCGGGGGTGGGGGGTAGTAGGGGGCTTTCAATATCTAGGGAGTATTGCAAACTATTGTGTCCGGGGGGGTTTTATAATGTGGGCGGGGGGCTGCATTGAGTACTGTTCCATTCAGTCTGTAGAGTTTGGATTAATTGCTAGCAAATGAGCTCTTTAATAATCATACCCTGTCCAACAAGTAATACAGCACATGACCCTCATATGTTCTAATCACCATGCCAGGTTAAGAAGTTGTCAATGGTGATCCATTTTAGCGTCGGTAATTTGATTAATACTTTTGGCTGCTCACCCGCCCGCTCGTCCACCCACCCATTACTGTATACATAAGCCCACACAACACATTGTTTTGTGGGCCAAAAATTCCTGTTTTGAAAAAATTTACAAGGTCTTTAGTCTTTCTAATGCCTTTCCATTCCGAACTAAAATTCTTCTGTTCCAAAATAGACATACCCAGTCATGTGGGTCCGTAAAATACTTGCCTTTATTTCATCAGTAACTGTCCAAGAGTGTGATGTGTCCAAATTGCTAAAAGCTACTCCCCTTTGCGTCTCAAAATGGGTTAAACCATAGTAGCTTGCACCAGCACCCCCAATGCAATAAAGGTTCCCTCTTCCTACATTCCGGGAACTATATGAGATTACAGCGACACATACAAAGAAACTAATTCCCAATACATCTTGAACTAGTGAATTATTTTAACTTGCACCTAATGGCCCGATGATCGAGTGACAAAATGAACCATGTGTAAAGAAAAAAATCTGATTATGTACATATTTTTGCCGGTCGCAATAACACTGTTTCCGGAAATCGCCTGAGGGTCCCTCTCGCGCCGAGTCGTTGGCCACAATTTGTCCAAAAAAATTGATTTTGTATCACTAACCCCCCGTATTGCTGTTATTAAATTTTCTCTGGGTCTTTCTTATTGAGGAGTCCCGCTCAAGGTTGCAATTTTGAAATTTCTGCTTCATTTTGATATGGCTGCCGAATGCCAATCGCATGGACGTTGAACTCGCTCGCTTGTACCTATAGGAAATACCACACAAATAGCACACCTGGCAAGCGAGCATTACTTCCCCCCGGCCTCCATGCAATCGTTTTTCCTTTCGATTCATATTTTAATCCATCTTCGGGTCTTTACTAGTTTATGTACTGTGTTGCGTTGTTTGGATGAGTATGGTATGTTACGATAATATGTCAGGTTTTTCTGACGTTCTGACGGATGACATCTGCTGGCAGTCGGAAATATTTTCTCAAAACACAGTCATAGTGTCTTATAAATTTTATGGTCTTTGACACATTAAACCCATTGTAGCCAAAAGAAATATAAGTAATGTTGGAAATAAGCACAGGCAGTAACTAAATGACGCTTAATGCTGGAATAAAAGTCACTGGAATTGATAACATTTCATCAGATTTGGAAGATTATGCACCGCAAGTGAAAGCCAGGCCATCCTAATTTTGTGACATATTTTCTCAGAACATACATGAAGGATCATCTCCCCACAAAATAAATTTCAAGTTTCAATTTGACTGATTTTCATTCTGAATTTTTTATATAGATGAACGTTCTTCTCCCAAAATGATCTGTCTTGCCCGAGGGGCACCGTTGGATATTCTCTTCTTCATGATGACAAACACAACAGAATGAAAATACTGACAGAAATACATCTGCCCCCAATTTTTCCGATAAACTGATGCTTCTTATTTAATGTTGGAACATGAAATGTATTAGATCTATTCCTGTTTTCTTTAAAGGTCCATGTTCCGATCGCCTTTGCCCATTCCCAAGATTTCCGAGGGGTCAAAAATATTGGTATCCGAATAAAGCTACGATTTTCTCATTACCTCTTGAAATCTTGGTGCCAAAGGATGTTTGGTTTGGATGTTACGAAAAATTCCCTTGTTGTCCGACCAATATTAGTTTTACACTACTCTATGGGATTACAAAATCACTTTTTTAGCTCTCACTTCAAAATGTTGAAAATATCGGCAAAAAACTTTACAGACAGGTTTTTCGTTGAAGGCCAAACTAACAAGATGAAAGAATTTGTTAGGATGTGATTTTCAGGAATATATGACACTTTCAATTTGTTTCCTAATTACACAGGAAGCCAGTATCAACAAATAGATGATTTGGTAATTAAAGCCGTTCTATGCAATCCATTGAATGCAATAACACTTTAGACCTTATGGTGATGGACGACAGAGTACCCTAAAAGGCTGAAGCAACTGCCTCAACCCTGGTGTGGAATCTGATGCAACATGGCAATTGAAGCGGATTCGAATGACTTCCAAACCCCACAGTGGGAAGCGGAAGGGGCTAAGAGAAGGCACCTATCGCTGACCCGCTCGCCCCCAAGCAATGCTTTCCCAAAGGGAGAAGAATATGAAGAAAATACGTGCAACCAGGGAGGGTGGTGGGTGGGAGCAGTTTCCCCTCTTTGGATGCACAAGCTGAGACATGTGCAGCCTAATCCAAATGGGCCAACTGAGGGCGCCAAACAAGGATGCCATACATGGGGAGCCAGACAGAGTAGGAAATCCAGATATAGTGGCACAGATTAGGATATATCCAGATAGAGTGGCATAATTATTCAGATAGAGTGGCACTAGACTCTGCTTTTGAACATAAAACCAGTGGGAGGAAACCTAACTTCCCTATGGGTTATGCGCATTGTCTATCGTGAAGGAAGAGGGGATATGTAAAACCCCCAAACCAACCCACAATCTCTCCTGCCCCAAGTGCAGGCGAGATAGAGAAGCAATTTGCCCGAAACGGGGAAAGCAACTGCCTCAAACCTGGTTGGGAATCTGATTCAACAATGCCATTGAAGCGGAGCAGAATGACTTCAAACCCCCAGTGGGAAGCGAGAGGCCTAAGAGAAGGCACCTATCGCTGACCCGCTCGCCCAATTGGCCAAGATGAAAGTTAAAGGGGTTATTGATTAAAATAATGAATAAAGCAATGGGATCCCCGAGATGGCCGGGAGAGTATAGTGTAATAACTACATGACTTCATACAACGTCCCCTCAAATTGGTACCTAAGTCGGCACATAGGACTTCCTGCTCACTGTTTTTTTCTAACTATTATGATACCATTACAAATCAGATCTACAAACCATAAGCCTGTACATGTTGAAATATAACAGATTGGTAATATCCATTGTAAAGGTGTACATACCAGATTCCAAATACTCACCTGGTTTGGGGTAATCTTCAGTAGGATTTATCGTATAACCTACACTAGGGCATGGGTCTTGTATGAACAAGTATAACGATTCAATAGTGCTTGCAGGTTGGGATAAGCTCATCATGGTGAAACCATCAGATAAATCAAGTATGCAACCATGACCACAGCCAAAGCAGGTCGAAAACACTCAGAAGTGGCAAAATGCCGCGCATTGGCAAAAAGATTGGAGTGGCAATTGGTAAACAGAAGTCAAAGGTACCAGTGTGCGTTGAGAAGGGGCCATTATCTCTTGAGCTTAAATTATATAAATAGATAATCCTAGTCATAATCAGGAGCATTGGGCTCTTGAGGCCTAGTAAACACTTGAATGAAAGCATATACATGTGCTACAGGACAGGAATACTAGGCAAAAACTTGTCCCGAATCGAAGCAGGATAGGAACTAAATGCATGCCAGTTGAAATAAAACTTCACCCTAGAGGCCGATTCCCATTTGAGGTGGAAAAAGGCTCTTAGCTGAACTTTGTACCAACATCCGATAGTCCACTGAATAGGTGCTAGAAAATAGTCTGATTGACAAATTAGAAAAAGCAAACATAGTTCAATATCAGCAAAGCATGAAATCAGGCAAGTTTTGTCTTTCCAATAATCAAGAAAGATCGCTGGTTGTGTTAAAGTACAGCTTCACTGGACCCTTGTTGTCTGCTATCCATGGTTGAAAAGAGGACAAAGGACACACTACCCAATGTCCCCCTTGGCATCACGTGTCACGAAAATAGATCAACACCATGCAATAACACCAAGCAACTTCATAATTTGACCATTCTGGGCCATACCTATAAGGACCTCAATGACCTGAGCGACCCCACTCTTGAGGGACTGTGGTACTATCTGAAGGACCATAACATCCAAGTGGCACGAAAATGTGTGAAGTATGAATACAGTGGCATTTATGCTTAGGGCCTAGCATGTTACCCAAGCACACACCCACTACCAAGTGATGACCTACACAGACTCAAGCACAAGCTATCCCTCTATGACTACTTGCAGATGAGCCCCAAAAAGTGATCTTGGAAGTGCGTATATGGGATCATCTAGTTATAGGGGGAATCAATTGGCTGGCTACGTGAGGTATATCGCTGGTTTATAATGGAACGCATCCTGGTTTAGTAATTCAAAATTGATATCAGCTCAGCTGTTCTCAAAACAGTCACCAGATAATTAGTTCCAATACCACCTGTGGTTATAGCAGTTATTTATTCGCTGTGTGCATTTGTTATGAGCTGGTACTTCTGTTTTGGTAATGGGGACTATGTGAGAGCTACATGGAAGTGAACTCATGAGCAAGCTGTAACGATGGTAAGATTGTAAGTTAACCTGATAGTGGGTAGCCAATATGGAATAGTAATAGACTGCTATGAGGAAAGGGTTCCGATTAAGACAAAACGGAGGGCCTCTGATGTTGACTCTATCAGAATTCTACGACCACCCTGTGACTGTAAGAGAATGGCCCTTTAGAGACCATGCTTTCATGGGGAATAGCTCCATCCATGTCACACAAGTGATTCCTGTGGGGGGGGGGGGGGGCCGCCTCATCTGGCTGTATGAGTGAGAATACCCAACTCGGACAAAGGGGATAGTGACCAAGGTGGAGCTGTACAGACCCAAGGCAGTGTTAGATAGCACACTCTAATAATTATATAACAAGATAGGGCGTAATTGGAGCCTAGCTGTAGGTCATAAATATAACATGAATGGACAATCGCAACTTGGATAAAAACGATTGTAGATGGAGCCGTAGCACAGCATACATGCACATGGGAAATTACCAAATTCCGGGAAAATGATGGTGAAGGCTAAAAGATGGTATAAGCTGAGCTCTACTACCGGCTGGCATAAAGTGAACATAGTAGTACACATATTAACAAGGTGATGAAATAGGCAGAACCTATTTATGACAATATCTACAACATGAGGGGAAAATCTGACTTGGACAGTATAAGGTGAGATAAGAATAAGAGATGGTGTAGGGTGAGGCATAATACCGTACAACAAATATGTGAAGGGAAGATCTGAATCAGATTGGGTAGAAAGGCAAAAGAAATACATAGGCGGAGCCATATCATAGGTAGAGAGTGGTATCATGGTACTCACATAAAAATGTACAAAGCGATGGTGTAGGTCCGCCAAGCCGTACCCTATAGTGTAAATAAAAACATGGGAGAGGAACGATCTTACCTGGAAACAAGAGATGGCATATGAAGAGCCATCCAATAGGCAGACATGACCAATAGAGTAGCCACAACTTGCATAAAAAAAACAAGGTTAAAAGTTAGGCGGATATATACCATACCATATAGTCACCATCACCTAATAGGCCAAGATCCCAACTTAAAAAGATAAAGGTTAAAAAGATGGTGTAGGTGTGAAGCTCATAGAGGCAAGGCCGTAAAGTGGGCATTGGCATTGCCAAACTCACAAAAACTGAACCAGGTGATGGTATAGGCAGGACTTTACCAGAAAACATGTAAATAGACTAAACATGAGAAGGGAAGATCCAAAATCAGATGATGGTTGATGTTAGCAGAGCCGTACCATAAACCAAGCCTTGAAATTCCATTTGCAACACACTAGTTCTGATATCTGACATAGCCAATTACATAAATATGTATGTAAGAGGGCTAGCAATGGTTTAGCTGTACCACAACAATGAGGCAATGGCATAAGTGTAGCTGACCTATATGGCAGAAGTGATGGTGTAGGTAGGCTTTTCATATAGACAATAAGGTGAAGGGTTGGTCAATACGCCATAAAAACGAAGGGTTGGTGTAGGCGGGGGTGTACCCTACACAAGGAAGTGACAGCATAAAGGGGCCATACCATAAAAGTTGATGGTAAAGCAGGCAAAACCTTTAACAAAAAGCGATGGGGATCGTGGGAGGCCGGACCAAGTAAACAAAGTTAGGCTGGCCCATACTTGAGTATAACGCAACTGGGGAGGGTGGAAGGTGAACCCAACCCATATTGATAGTGGGGTAGGAAAAATTAGTTTATGCAAAGCTAAAACCACACACAGGGGGACAGCTAGAAAAGTGATGGAGTAGGCAGTGCTATGTCCTAAAACAATTAAAAAGGTGATGGTGGAGGTCAGAGCGGTACCATCATAAGAAATGATGACGGCGGTCATAATATATAACCATAATATAACAAAAGGATATGGCAAAGAAGAAGCCATACCATTTCACAAAAACGATGGTGTAGTCAGAGCCACACTATATACAAAAGAGGAGAAAGGTGGTAGGCAGACCCTACCCTGTAACAAATATATCGAGCTTACCATACCAACAGGAGTGATGGTGTAAGGTGAGACATACCCGGTAGCAAAAAAAAAAAAAAAATGGTGTGCCCTAGCTTGGCAGAGCCGTACCACGACACAAAGGTGATGGTGTAGGTGGGGACCATACAATCAACACAGGTGCTAACGTCGGGCAGGAATGCCTTATAACCAACAGTGATAGCGAGAGTACAACATGTAACAACAAACCAAAACACAATCGGTATGGACTTAGCATAGAATACACCAAAAGTGACCCAAGTGGGACGTAAAAAAAAAAAAGAGATGGCCACAGTAGAGCTGCACAACTAATAGAACTTTATATTTGGCAGCCTCAGTCTTAAACAACTGGAATTGGCCACGAACAATTAGCAAATATAGATGATCGATGTGACAAAAACTTGGCAACACTAACCAAACTGGCACAACTGGCAGACAACTGAATTTGGGGACCTGAACAGGCATATGAACCTTGCAAATTAGAAATGCACAAAATCAGCAATGTGCAGAAAGAGACCAGTCATTAACAGTTATAACCATGAACTGACTGCATATCGTCTATACTGAAATAACTACAGGTCAATCAAACACATGCTCTGTAATCCAATGAACATTGTAATGCCATGAGCTTTATGCAATGCTGAATACCACAAAAGCATAGTTTTGTCAGAGTTGCTTTCTGTATTGTTTCGCTTTGCTTCTGTAATGTCGATGTCGCTTTGGGTACAGTTACAACAGATCCTCACAGCTGACGATTCAGTGTAAGCCCCTATGTTCTGAGTATGGGAGGCAACTGGGTTTTCTTTCTCTTCTATTTGTCCCCAATATTATGTTCGATTTCTACTTAAATTTAAAGTTCTTTTTTTTTTTGAAATTGGTGTATAATTGGATGTTATCATGGTTGTTTTAACATTAGATTTAATCTATTTTTGTATTTGTCGTTTAATCTTTTATATTGCTCATTCGATTAAAGAGCCTAGAGCCTCTGCTTTAGGCGCTATATCAAGACTGTTATTTATTATTATTATTTATTGTAAGTGGGCTATGGTTTTTTTTGTTTTTGTTTTTTTTTTTGTTTTTTGTTTTTTTGTTTTGTTTTTTTTTTTTGCTTTTGTTTTGTTTGTTTGTTTGTTTTTTTTTTTTGAGCAAAGCAAGTCCTATTTTGGCTGGTGTAGCTACACCCCATAAAGCAGCGGTGACCTAAAAAGGCCTCCCAGCAGGCCGTATCATATACAGAATTCCCAGTGTTGCTGAAATCGGTCTAGAGTACAGAATATAATGTCGACGGTATCAGCAAAGCAACCCATACTAAATGATAGGGAACCGTGAGAATTGTTGGTGTCTACCACATGGTAATCATAAATAGTGCCATTTAGGCCTTTTTTGTTTGGTCACATATGGTAAAAAGTAATGGCAGATGGCATTAGCGAGTAAACTTACATATCCATACAACAAATAACAAGGGGGGAACGGGGTAAATTAAATGATGGGCCTAGGCAATGCAGCAACACGTTATTCATTGAAATGAAAATGGTGAACGGATGCTAGCAAAGCTTGTCCATAACCAGATAAACAAATAGCATGGAAAAAGATCAAGTTATGCATATGTAGATGTGTAAACTGATGTAGGGCCGGAACCGTCCAAAAACCTTAAGAGAAAAAAATAACAATGAGAAAGTTAGTGTCGGCTTACCACACTCGAATAGTGTAAAGAAAAAAGGCGTATTGATTGTATAGGCCAAACTGCCATAAACCCCTAACTACGGAAAGGTAAAGAGAGTAGGCCCTAGTTGCACTCATGCATTGCATGGCTACTGCTGTAATAGGGGAAATAGTGTGCTGATGGTGTAAGGGGGAATACATAACATTCTATACCTCATATAGCGTATACTGCATATCGTTGTTGCGGAACTGCACATACCTACAGAAGGCCGAACTGAGCAGGCCCAGCTGAACTCATGTTTACATTTATGGTGTATTGACGATTTTAGCGAGCTGTGCCGGAGCCTGCAACTGTGGAATTGTGAATGATGTAGCGTAGATGTACTCCTAATGTTAAAATATGGCACACAGATGGTGTTAGCTGAGCTGTACCATACCATCTAACACATAACGGGAAAGTGAAATGAAGCGTAGGCATAGCTTACTCATAACAAATTACTAGCGAAGGGTGAAATTAAGTTAGGCGTAATTCTCTAATATGTATACTAGCGAAGGGTGAATGATCGAGGCATATTCATACTCAAATAGCATGAATAGAGTAATAAATAATGGTAATTGGTTGGGTTTAGCGGGGCTGTACCATTAACCATACAACATAGGTTGAGTTGATGACTCAATGAGCATATAGGGTAACTGTACTTGTATATGCAAATATGGTGTATTGCATGGTGTTAGGCCTACTGTACCATAACCATAACTCTGGAAGGGTGAAAGAGCGTAGGTGTAGCCGTACTCCTATAGTGCAATAAATGGCATAATTGCACCGTAGTGGGAGCTGTACCATAACCATATACAACTAGTTATGATTAACTTCGGATTCGGAAGGCTTAGCCGTACTCCAGATGTAAAATACATCCCGTATTGATGGCGATAGCGGAGTTGAAACATAACCATATACACTAGGTGAGTGATGCCTCGGAATACTCGTATAGTGTAAAATACATCCGTATTGATGGTGGTTAACCGCGCTATACCATAACCATATAAAAATTATTATGGAAGGGTGAAATACATAGGCGTAGCTGTACTCAAGTACGATACGTGGTGTATAATATTAACCATATAAACTAGATTGGATTGGTTGACTCAATGAAGCGTAGCCTTAGCTGACATGGCGTAACATAAGCGTATAGGTGGTGTTAGCAATAGTTGTACCTAATAATAAATAACTAAACTCCGGGAGGGTGAAATGAGCGAGGCGTAGGCCTACTCGTATAGTGTAACAATGGCGTATTGATGGTGTTAGTGGAGCTGTACATAACCATATACATTTAAGCAAATAACAATGAAGGTGAGATGAGCGTAGTGTAGCCGTAATCATATAGTGCAAAATATGGCATACTTATGGTGTTAGCGGAGCTGTACCATAACCAGATACCTTCAGCAAATAACTATGGAAGGGTGATATGAGCGTAGGCGTAGCAATACTCATATAGTGTAAAGTATGGCCGTAGTGATTTGTTGGCGGAGCCGTTACCATAACCATATACATTTAGCAAATACTATGGAAGGGTGAGATGAGCGTAGGCTTGCGTACTCATATAGTGTAAACATGGCGTATTGAATGGTTGTTTGGCGAGCCGTACCATACACCATAACATTTACATAACTATGGAAGGGTGAAATGAGTCGTAGGCTGTTAGTCGTACTCATATAGTGCAATATATGGCGTACTGATGGTGTTTGCGGAGCCGTACCATAAAACCATTTAGCAAATATCTATGGAAGGGTGAGATGAGCGTAGGCGTAGCGATACTCTATAGTGTAAAACATGGCGTATTGATGGTGTTTGCGGAGCCGTACCATAACAATATAAACCAGGTGATAATGAGCTTAGGCGTACCATACTCCTAATAATTGAGATAAAATGGTGTATAGATGGCGTTAGCGATGCTGTACCATGTACCATAAACACAAATCAGGAAGAGGAACGTACCTTGACTTGCTTGCATACTTAAGTCCATTGGGTCCTTCCTGTTACCTTAGTTCATCAATCACCAAATCGACTTTTTTCAACACTGTGAATGATATAGAATAATGAGGGTGCAACTACAACCATCGCCACCGCAGTAAGACTAACTGTGTGACATATGCGCGGCGCATGCTTGTGGCAGAAGGCGCGCGTGTAACTGAGATTATTACATGCCCGGATAAACAAATGCTGACAATTTTTGCCTGTTAGGTGATGACAAAGTATAGTCAGTTTAGTAGCCAGGTAGAAGACCTTACGCTCTTATCAGACGAGCAGTGAGTGAACAAAAACACAACATTCCCTACAAAGCACATCCGGACCATGAAAGGTAGCTACGTTATCAGACAGACACCATTTACCATATTCCCGGAGTAGACCTTAAGGCCATCTGGGCGTTTATAGCCCCGCCCTTCAGGAAGGACTAGCCTTGGTTAGTAAGTATCTGGAGACCCTAGGTCAGGTAGAGGTCATGCTGCTAAGGGCTAGCCAAAGCCTATGCTAGGCTGGCATGCTATGACCGGTGGGAGGCATAAAATTTGGCAGACATAGACAAAGCAATCAAGCACCTGCCTGAACTTGGCATCCCCAAATGCTGAGATGAGAACATAACATTTACTGTAAACAAAGTGCTTCTATAATATGGTTTACAAGATCCAAAAGTAAACACAGCAGCCTAATAAAGATTGCCCATTTGCAAGCGTTTCCCTCTGTTGTATGCACAAAGCTGAGACATGTGGCAGCCTAATCCAAACAGGCCAACTGAGGACGCCAAACATACGGGTGGCCAGACATGGTGAAAGCCAGACATATGTAATTATCCAGACAGAGTGGCAACAGAGTAGGATATCCAGATAGAGCGGCAATGATTATTCCAGATAGAGTGGCCACTCATGACATCCCTTGGCTTGAACAATAAAACCATTTAGTAACCTAACTTTCCCCTTTTCCAACTAAACAATTGTCACTGCCAAGAGTATGCTTCAAATTTGAGCCCTTCTCCAATTTGTTTAATGACATGAGTCAGCACTTTTCATGAGTAGGACAGTAAGAATCTGACTGTGAATTTGTACATCACCTATTGTATTTTTGTATTTACCTGTTATCCACTCACTTTAAGTGTTACAATAAGCTCTCTATACCAAGGACACAGTTCCGTGGGTTGTACTTGTACAACATTGACATGAACTGCCTTGTGTATCTTGGGTATCATATATCATACCAAAAAAAAAAAAAAAAACAGGGGTGTATTTTTCCTAAATATATTGGTGAATGAAGCTACTGACCTGTGCAAGGGAATTGAGTTTGACTAGCCTCATAGTGTATGAGTTTGGAGCATAATACATTATACACTTCACACCTACTCTCTATCATGGGTTTACTGTTAGCAAAGGGTATAACGTAATTATGCCAAGTTTGGTTATTTGAAACTTCAAAACTACAGCTAAACATTTAAAATTAATCTCCTAAACTTCCTGATTTCTAATTCTAATTTCCTAATTTCTAATTTCCTACTTGTAAGCACATTCATTATCTCCACCCACATCCACTCAAGAACCGGAAGCAAGGGCAAAACAACTAGCATTCCCTCTCCCCAATTCTGAAGTCCTGTTGTACTCATCAATGCACACAACTCTCTTGGTCTGCGCAACCTAACTGGTACAATCACACGAAAAATGATGGGCTGATGTTTTTTTGTTTGACAGCTGGTCTGGACCAGACAATTTTACGATTACACGATGGCCACTCGTCTGAACCGTGCCAACGGGCACAGTCTGCAAAGCAAACCAAGTCGCAATTTGGCACTAACCAGGGCCACCGTATGGGCCCAAATCAGAAATCCTTTTCTCCCTAATTGCCAAATGCCTGTCACACATCACGACCATTTGAAAGTTCACAAAGGGCCAATTGGTCAAATGATACCCACAAAAAAGCAGAAAAAGTGCAATTAATTGAACTGTCACACACATTGAAAACAACCGGTGTTAACATGCCATTTGTGGGCCAACGATTACAAGCGTGCTTTTCTTCCCCATAGGTGTTCTTCGTTCTTAAGACGTGGCCGTGAACCCCACTCCTTGATAATGGATCACCTTTCGCACTGCTGTCCGCGAGTGTTTGGCAAGGCCAAGGTCAGGGTACAGGCAACAGATGCTATGAACACAACAAGACTGCCCCTTGTTAAACACATAACATAATCATCAACTGTGATGACCCCATCAGAAGCCTTCAATTTGATTTCCCTTTCCATCCCTCTGGTAGTACCAAATTCAAAACATACACAGCCAGATTCCTACTCACACTGTAACCCAGAGCTATGCTACACCATGGGTACTCTTAGCTTCTCTCCAAGGGTACCCCCCTGATGCACTCTTGATGCTAACCTACAACTAAGTACTTTTGTAAGTACAACACAAACATATATGGAATAAGCAGCTATGTTTACTTAGCTGTACCCATTCTATAGTGTACTCTGCATTTGCTTGCTAGTGACTGACGGGTACCCCTGTACGCACCAGTAGTGGAGTACCTCTGCAGCTACTCCCACTGGAGTACCTTCACACGGTCCTCCCCCCTATACCGGCTTGCCTAGTAAAGGCAGCACTTGTACCTATAGGGGGCCCCCCCCCCCCCCGGGGCCAAACTTTCCATTGGTTTTAACGACGACTTTGATCATTTTCAAGCTTTTTAACATCTATAATTTAGGGTGAACAATTCACCAAAAAACCCCTATATATGACATTTTTGTGTAACACATAAACCTGTGACCAAATGTTAAAATAATGGATAAAATACTAAAATAATCACACCAAGCTCAAAGCTTCATTGCATGGGAGTACCCATGCAGGTACACCCGCATGGTGTGACTAGTGGTTTAGCCCTAACTTTGTGTGTACCTAGGTGGACGATTACCCCCACTTTTGCGGCGCCGGATTTGGTCCCATGTGGGTGGTGTACTCCGTGGCACTTAAGAGTCCACTTCAAAGGTACTTCCATGAAGAAATTTGGTTTGTATAACTTTGCCCCATATTTCCATTTAATATGGGAAAATGATTTTCTGAGATTACCAGGCACTTTGTAGTGTATATTACATGAATACTCACTCTGTGTTAATTTTTTTTATCATTTACTATTCATGAGCACTATTATCAATTGGCGCTGCAATCATTTTTCGACTTATTTGAAATCAATTTTGGATGTTTAACAACTGTGTGATATGCCAGAAGAGTTAATAAAACATTATTGTGACGACTGCTAGCTGATTTAAAAGTGACATCACTGCTACCGAACATTGCAAGACCTGGCAGGCTTTTTGACAGATTGTTGAAAAAAGACACACACATTTCAGTCGTACCTCACATCCCCTTGCCCTAATTATTTTTCTATACATTTACTGACTGCGAGCTAGTAGCGTGACATCACACTGCTACCATCCCCACCATTCATTGCAAGCACACCTGTCATGTCCTATTTGGCAGATGTTAAAAACACAGGGTCAGTACGTAAACCTCACATACAATTTTGGGCCCCCCCCCTTGGCTATTGTTATTTTCTTCTAGACATTTTGAATGACTGCCACTAGCTGCCAGAGACATCACTGCTACCTTTCATTATGCATCTTGCATGCTTTTGCCCGGGGGGGGGGGGGGGGGGGGGGTACTCAGTGGAAAAGGGTAAGTACATATGTGCCGCCGATATGGGTCACATTTTCACACCTTACTATAACAATGGGTCATTTTTCCTACCAGGCTACTATAAAGATGGGTCCATTTTTTAGGTCATTGCTACTATATAAATGGGTCCATTTTTCAATTTTTGGTTTCATTTTGCTATGAAAATGGGTCGATTTTTCCGATTTTCGCTAAAATCACAATGGTTGATTTTCTGATTTTTGGAAAAAGTTACTATGAAAATGGGCCGATTTTGCTAAGATTACTATGAAAATGGTGCGAAATTCCAAAGCCAACTATATAAATGGGTCGAAATTTTGGAACCAACTATATAAATGGGTCATATTTTTTTACAATTTGGTCACTATAAAGATAGGTCGATTTTTTTTACCCGGTGGACGCACACCCATACCCAATTTTGGGTCGAGTACCCTCCCCGGGGCTTTTTGACAGATGTTGAATAGCACATGGTCAGTAACTCACATACCATTGCATCTATTGATCTCATTGCCCCGCGCGGGAGCGCGGGCTATAGATGTGGAATAACTTGACAGATATGGAGTTTTTGCTGTATTGAAGCATGAAGAGCCTTGGTCATAACAATTTTTTCATGACAATTGAAAATGATGAACAGTGCTAAAATTACTTAATGGTTGTGATGAACATTACATAAATATTTATGCAAACACATGATAGTTTTTGTGTAAGTAAAATGATGATAAAGTGTGAGATAGATTGTATTTTTAGTGTTTTTATGCAAATTTATATGGAATCTGTACAAGGTTCTATTTCCATGTGTTTGGCCAGTTGGGGAACTGCCAACAGTGCCCGGTTAATACTCAGGTACTATATCATTGCATATTCAGAAATATTGACAATTTCTTGGCAGTTATGAGGGTCGACTATTGAGGTACTACAGTGATCATTAACTTGAACAAGAATAAGTGAACGTGAATCAACACTTACGATACCACTGTTTATACCATATTCAGATTTCAGTAAAAGTCACCTACACAAGCAATTTTTTGCTTGGAAAATGTTATTTATTTCTCAATTCTTGGCTATTTTTG
>JAMKCH010023136.1:0-127729 GCA_023653785.1 Ophioderma brevispina
GTCAGCCTTCAAAAGCCAGAAAAATGGGGACACAGACTCATTATGAGAATGAACTTTTTTTTATACCTGTGATGCAGCACATCCTGATGTTATTTATAAAAACTGTTTAATACTGTAGATCATTTACAGCTCAACCACATAAAGGGAGGTTTCAGTTCATTAACACTCCAATGGTACCAAAATCCCAACATCAAGAACAAACCAAGGGCATGTGTCATATGCTCTAACCCTATCACGCCCAAGACTACTAAAACTCACTGAACTGAGACTAGCAAGTGTGCACTAAGTCCAAAAGGCACAAATTGCTGGCCAGGCCAGCGACAAACCCTTGTCAGGCTTTGTGGCTTCCATCCCTTGTCATTGGACTGGCCACTGGGGCCAGGTTCGAAATCCCCACCAAGATGTCCATTCTTCTTTACTTCTATCCCTCTCCCCTTTCCCTTCCTCCCGGAGATACTAGAACCGGAACACATGTTCTAACATAATATTGTCAAATTTCCGAATAGTCTATGCAAGGCCTACTTACTTACTGTTTTGTTACTAAATAAATAATTTCCTCATTTCGCTAATCTTCCCTGCCCCAGTACAATGGTTTTTTGGTTTGGAAAGCAAAAATTTCGGCCAGTATTTAACGTCCCTCCATCCTACGGTGCTTTTTTTTCGATGACCAAAAGTCTACCACCCTACCAAGTTTAAAGTTGGATTATTGAAAAGCACGACATAATACACACAGACTTACAACACCCCAAACCGCATCCATCTTGATAAAAATTAGGCCCAAAATTTACTTTAACCTCTACTGGCCGACTACTTAAGGGTCCCTGAGTTTGTATAAACACTTATTTCCATCAGGGGTATTATTTGTCGTTTAACGTCTTTTGAGGAAGTGTATCCATTTAAAAAGAAACAATTGTAATTTTTTTTAGTATTTTTGCTTTACTTATTTAACCAATGACACATTTATTTTGTGTTTTTGCTTTCTGTGCAGTCCGTTCTCTCTTGGTTTTAACATCATAGCAACTGAATATGCGACACTGTTGCCCAATCAAAACGTCAATTCTCGAATCCATTCCAGGATACCTCGGATCACTGCATCTGTGTAACACAGAAAGCTAGCAAAAAATTGAAATCTGTATAGCATTGGACTTCACCTGTTCAGCTTGAACTATGCATTATGCAAGATGTGTCCTTGCGGACCTGTACTCGTAATCTAAAGGTTTTTCATTCAAAAGAACTTTGTGTATAGTGTGGGGATTTAGTCAGAATAAATTGAATCGTCTGGCTTTATTTCAAATCTCTGATATTTCACGGCATATTACATGTGCATGTTTCACAATCCTAGCATCTTTGCTTGTTTATCCCTCATCAAAGCTTATTTCCAAAATTTTCAGTTGATCAATGATGCGTGTCTGTATTACGAGTAAATGTTTCCACCATAGCGCGCCCTGAGGTGGATTGTAACGTCTTCCCTGTCGCAAAAGATAAGTCAAAATTCCCCCATTTTCTTGTACAGAATTGAAAACTGCTAATAAAATTTGGGTGAGGCAATGATATACTTCAATGTCTGAATGTAGTGACATGATTTTATTAAAAAATGGGACCATACTCGAGATGCAAATTGTGGGTCAAACCCAAATATTCTGTTTTTTTTAAAAAAAAAAAAAAAAATTTTAGTAAATTTGAAAAGTTTGCTCCAATTAAGAAACCTGGCTCATTTCTAACCTAATAATTCAAAATAAAAATAGCAACCAAGCACTCCACCAAAATTGCATTAAAAATCATTCGAAGCCTGAATGAAGACTCACATTGGGGTACGTCCTTGGCATGTCCTCATTTTCTGAAGAACCCTGTTTTTAAGATTAGGCACACATCATATTTAAAAATATTAGATATTCTCACAAAATACTCCATTTTGACTACCACTGTTTTTATGTCTTATAGGACTATTTTGTGAAAGATTGACTAATCAGATATTTTTACAGTGTAACATCAGTAAATGATTCAGAAGATATCACATCGTCACTTTTTGTTAGGGAAGTAGAGGGACAAGAACGGAATCAAGAAATTCCCCTTTTACTTATTTTGGTTTCATTAGATGTGGTATATCAGCTTTTTGAATCAAACCCTTTTACAAAATTCAATGTATTTGGTTCTGTTTTTTCTGTGCAATTACTTAAAGATACTAAAACAACACTGTAGAAATAGCAAGAGGAATTTTAGATACAGATTAATAGCATGCCATATTATATCACCTCAAATTCCAGACTATTTCCTGGAGAATAAGGTCACTATCAAAACTGGCAAAAAATAAACCCTGGCCAATATTCCACCAAGATAAGGGCCTTCAGTGTAATTTTAGTGGCACACTGTCACACAAGATTGTGAATTTCATTCCAACCGGGCATGTCTTCGATTCATGCTCCAAAGTGAGTTAAACTTTGAGCTCCTAACATATTTTCCGTTTCCTGTGCCTTTGGTAAAAGAACCCGCCTCGTGCATTTGCATTTTACCAGTTTCGCCTCAACGGTGGATGTTGGCATCGCAGGGTTCAACCCGCTTTATAGCTTTAACCTATTTATCAGAAGATCAAATGCCACACGCAAAACGTTATGCCAAGAATTTCATAGATCCCTGTCTATGATACGACTCGCACCAGAAGTAGAACTTTTCATATTCTATAGACGATTTACCAAAAAAAAAAAATCATGGCATATCCAGAATTGAACAGTGGGGGCAACAAGTAAGGTTCAATACTGTGAGTTATTCTGCCTAACTCTCTATTGAAGTAGGTGAATATGTAATACAACGATTAATGATCGTGAGGGATCTTGTGGAACCTATTGGCCCCCTGAGGTGAACTGGAGGGCGTGGGGTACTATTTTACTCAAATAGAACCCCACTCCCTCCAGTTCACCGAGGTGACCAATAGATTCCACAAAGATCCCGAATAAGATCATTAAATATTTTTTTTTAATTAATTTAATCCTTCATGAATATATTTTTTGTTCATTGATTGGTTAAAAGTGAAACTGAGACCTGAGGCTTAGCCTACTTAACTTAAAATAGGCCTTGCCTTTGTAGCTGTACGATCTGTAGGCTAGGCTATCCTTAGGGCTAGGCAGTCAAGAGCTTGAGCATTGATTGCCTTTTAGGCAGAGGAAGTCCGCCAACCTTATTAACTAATCAACACCTTTTTTTTTTCGGTAAATATGACGCTGAGTCTGTACCGAATTACTCCCGGATTTACTACTGCATGATATAGCATTGTAATAGCATGTAGGCTTATATCTCACCTTCTGTTTCCTTGCACAGTCATGCAGTGATGCAGCTTTGAGGCATGATCAACGTTGTCCTTCCATGGCATTAAAGAGAAAAATCACCGCGGGTAATCAAAACCCGGTGTATTTACACAACTCTCCTCGAACATCCATAATATTTTTGGTGTATTCTCACTATCCGTAGCATAAGGTTCCTTCCTCCCACCGGTGTTATTGCAACTGGGCGCTGCCATGTTGTCGACAAAATAGCCCAACAAGCGTGAAAGTTACTTTTAGAGCAATAACTAAAATACGAACGTACACATATGTTGAGAAATACGAGTAAGTGTCTGTGCACTCTCATGCATACCGTCACATCGTGGCTAGTCGTATTGACCACAACGAAAGAACCATAAAGGAACTGATACACGGGTATCTAGGCTAGATGGAAATAGGCGCCTATTCCCTAGGGAAAATAGGCGTCTATTTCCCTGTGGATCGCTCTCTTTCGCTCTCTTTCTCGCGAATAGTTTAACTATTTGTAGTCATGTGACGCACGTTTTCTAACCAATCATGACATGATATATTCATGAGGGATATAATGTTGTATAATGGACTAGTATAGTGAAATTCCTAGCTGATTTATTTTCATTACCTTAGTTCAATTTTACATTAATACCAAGAAATGCTTAAAAATCCGAAATACAACAGAGTGAAAATGTCTGCAGTAGGCCAATTATAGCATTGAACATAATCGCGTTATCACCTGTACCTATATTATTGGACCCAGTTGTATTTCTAGCTTCCTCATGTTTCTTGGATCATATGGACGTCCATTCCAAGTGGACTGTAATCTGCACCCAATAAGAGTGGGCATCGGCTAACAAGCACAAGATATTGAATCAGTGCACAAATTTAGTTGATTTTGGTGCAAACCCTCATTTAATAAATTATAAAAAGTAATTCATCTTGCTGTTCATAAAAAAATACATGAATTTTCATACTTATAAGCAAGTTCAAAACCTGACCTATTTTCAAAGACAGTGTCTTATTGTGGTTTAGAGATTAAGGGTAGCGATGTTATGTATATTTCCTCTCATTGTTAACACATTGGGTGTTAGCATTGGTTACTATCTAAGAGGATAGAGTCCACATTGGAGTTGAATGTAAGAATTTTGTAAATTATCTATTCTGGATGAATTTCACATCCCATCCGAGGGAATGCACACTGAAACTAAGTATATGCCTCCCCTATGGGGTATTGATTCATGACTACACTCACCTATGAAGACACAACTGCAATGCCTCCCATGGGTATTTGGAATAGCCATGGTCATGTCATTCAATCATGGATGTCACATGCAATGCAAATGATAACCATGCATTTGTCAGGTCTTACAAAGGAATTCAATTACTTCATATACACTCTAAAGAATACCCTCGTCACTTTTGACTAGGCTACCAAGTACAATATGATCTTGTCAAAGTTTTCCTAGTCAAATTTGTCTCAAAAATGTGTACATTTTAACAGAATCTGTGAACTTTACTATATTCGGTCAAATTTTTGACTAGAAAACATTTTAAATGAGTATTTTTAAGAGTATATGGGCTCGGGGCACCACTCTTTTTCTCAATGTAGGGATGTGGGGCCCTAACTTGGGGGGGGTGGGCTTGGGAACGGCTTGGGAACTGATTTTTTGTCTCTCAAGTAGGGGCCTTAGAAACGAAATTTTGAATTTTTTTTAGGCTTTGGAACTGAAATTTGGCTAAAATTAGCGTAGGAGACAACAGTTATTCCCCACAAGGGCCCCTTAAAACTTAATTATTCTTCAAACATCAAAGTGGCCAAAAAAACTATCCATCCCCTCTCCTGCAAACAACAGCCCAGCAGGACGACCTAGTGACTGGGAATGTGTGGCAACGATAAAGTCCACAGTACACACATACAACCATCAGAATATCGCTATTTGGTTTTCTGGCAAAAAAAATTGTACATATGCACATTTTTTTCTGCCACCGAATGATGAACCTCCTTCAAGGATTAAAAGGACTGAAGCATTTCAATGAATACATTAATGCCCAAATCGACATTTGTTATCGCATGTGTTTTTCCCTTGTCCAGCACAAGTGTGATAAGTTTACATAAGAATGTTAGGTCATGTCCCGACTTGTACATAGATTTTTTTTAACTGGTTTTGTCCTCTTGTACAAACGCCACACTTCAAGACAAGAATTGTTTTCAATGTAAGAAATATGTAAACCGCCAATGTCGGTATGGACGGTTGCTTTTTTCCCCAGGGTCATATTGCAACTCTGGGGTGTTTGAATAATATGGTGTACATTTGTACAATTTTGTGAGCTTGAAGTACCACCTCCAATACCGGCAACAAAGTGGATGGACTCTTGCAATGAACCTGATCATCACATGCATCTTACATATGCACCCACACATCTACATACAGACCAGACCCCCCACACCCATGTTCCATACTTACCTATACTTCCTCTTTACTTCCTTAGACTATTTTTAATTCTAACGAGACTGAAATTAGTGACCAACTTTTTTTGACTAAAACTTTAAATCCGTGTAAAAATGCTTACTTAAATAAGTCCTCGTGATTTAAAATAACATTTAATATTAAAACTTTTTTATAAAAATCATTTAAAGATTTATATTTTGAATTGGTTTTAAATCCAAAGTTTTTGTCACTAATTTTTTTCAGTCCACTTAGACTTTCTAATTAGACTTCCTACTTTTCGAGGAAAAGGGGTTCTTTTTACTCTCATAAGGAGCGCGAAATCACGAAAAAAGTGGGTGTTCTGAGCATCCGTCTCCCTCCGCGAATTTAAAAAAAACAAAAAGGGGTATTTCACAGATTGGTATCATTGTCGATCCAACAAACAATAAGGCAGCCTTGGGCCTTAGCACGGCACGCTTTCTATTTTCCCTGTAATGTGTCATTGTGTATTTTAGCATCGGTGCAAGCTGGCCGGTGCACGTACTCCCGCAGACACAAGTATGTTGATACTTGTTGTTTTGGCACTAATTATGTTTTGAAATTATAAGAGTCCATTGAAAGGGGTTCTGAAAATCATGTCATTGAAAACCTTGAAATGAGGGGGTATGTTTTGACCCTATTTTTGTCATCAATTTTGCAAAAAAAGGGGGGAAATCAATGAAACTCATTGAAATGGGTTTTTAACAAAATGAAGAACTCTCATGTTACCCGACAACTTTTATTTGATTGATGGACTGTGTCCCTTCGTATTTGAGATTTAGTTTTCTTTAGCGCATTCGCTATGACGGAACGATAACGTTAATCTCTCGCAGCAGTCTAAATTTAGATAATATCTTTTGCAGTCTGTGACAAGACTACTTACTTTCCGGAACGCCATAGCTGAGGGTGGGAACGTCCAGATAACGTTAATTTGGGATAATTTTTGTACATTGCGGTACACTGGAGACTGCGCAAAATACTTGGCTAACGGCACGATTTACGCACAAAATAGCCAACAATTGTCTATTTAACTGACTATTTTATAATTTAGGTTTATTTTTTGGAAAAATGTGAAAAAACGTGAAAAATACGATAAATACAAGCAATTTTCTTACTTTTCAGCTGGCTCAATTCTCTATTGCTGCTATCAGTCATCCACAACCGCCAGGCTTACAAAAACTAGCGCGCTATTGGTCTTTTTTTGTCAGTAACCCTTTCTAACTAAAACACAGATCGACCACCTGATTCGTTGATTTTCGCGATATCCAAGATACCGCGAAACCGTTTTTTTTTTTACATTCCTTATTCAAAAGCTAATCGCTGAGCCTTTACAACCACGAACAGCGCTTTGCTGGCTAGGGTTCAAAAGCGTAGTGCATGTCTAAGAATGGCCAATATAGCGATGCGGAAAACGGAATAGGTGGTCGCTGTGTCCAGCAGTACGATTCTATAGGAGCGTAAATGGTGTGGTGACTTCAAGTTACAACCGAATGGGGAGCCCTGCACAGTAGTCCCTATGGGAATAACTAGCTACTATAAAAATAAAAGCCAAATGTTGATCTTTGTTTGTGAAATGTTACCTTTTGCGGACATTTTCCCACCCTCTGTCAGACCCACACCCTTAAAATACGGTCAAAATAACCCTAAAAGTGTCAATTTTGACCCAGTAGCTACTGTCATATGCACGTGTACTAAAACCGGGCAATTTGACCCCCTGATTTGGTCAAAACTAGAGCCCAAATTGTGGTTAAAAATAACCACGTTGGTGTTAAAATGACTTTGAGATGTGGGTCAATATATTTTTTTGAAAAATAACCCTTTTTTGGGTCAAAAATGACTATTTAATAGTCTTTGGGTTAATCATGATTAAAAAAAATCTGATGAAGAAAATAACCCCCGAATGTAGTTGATAGCAACTACGTCCTTTGGTAAGAGATGATTATATTTAGGGTCATTTGAAATTGACCCGTTTAGGGGGTATTTCAATATATGCTAACACCAGAAGACCCCGAACGTGGTTGATTTCAACTCATGACTTGTGTCAATACAAAGTGACCACGTAAAATGTTTGCTGTCCGTTTAAGTGGTTGCAGGTAGGGCCCTGGGAATGAACTACATGGTTAGAGTGGCTTTACCCTCCTACAATATACTTACGTTTGGCATCTCTAGCTCATCTAGAAAGGTAAAATGTTGATTTTTTGTGTGGAATGTTGACCTTTTTTTAAAGACCCCCTGTCAGACCAAGTGAAGGACCCTAGGGGATGAATTACCTGGTTAGTAGGGGCATTGACCTCCTACAGATATACAACAGTGTGGGCCTACTGTGCTCATCTAGAAAAAAAAGTTATGGCAGAGAATATTGACCTTTTTGTATCCAGACACACACACATACATTACACACATCATCCATCCATCCAGACTTGCCATTTCAGAAGCCGGATTTTGCTGCATAACCGCCCAAATGACTCGATAATAAGATGTGTATTTTAATGCATCTAAATATTGTTTTATGACAGAATTCCTTTCAATGTGTAAAGTTTTTAAGGCCCTATCACATGTCAAATAGTGACAACACCTAATGGTTAAAGTGAGATGGCCCTTATTTAAAAAGGTAAAGAAGTTTCATCTTGATGATTGGCCTTCACTCCAAAACACCCCATCTGTAAAGTTTGGCGATATTTGTCAATCCGTTTTGAGTCAAGATCTAAAAACGTGATTTTGTAAGCCCCCTAGAGTACTGGGTAAATTAATATTGGTTGACGCAAATTGATCACAATTTCGCTCATAAACTTCCAAACCAACTCCTTTGGCTCGTACATTTCACAGTATAAAAATGAGAAAAATCCTAGCTTTCTTTTATCCAATTATGACCACTTCTGGTAAAATTTGGAGCTTCTTGTACGAGCCTATTAGCGATCGGAGCCTTAAGCAAAAAAAAAATCAATGTTCTATCAGCACATGTTGTAGTTGTGGGTGTATAACATTTATGATATATAGATTTGAGGGAAAATTTGACTAATACCAACAGGCTCTAAGTTAAGATTATTTTTTTGAGTAGATTTGCATAAAAAGTGGACCTTTTTCACAAGGACAATTCGACCCAAACTTTCTTGATTTCCTTACTCTCTCTTCCAAAGGGAAGATGGCTTTGAAGTTTCATTTTGGTTAAAAACATTATGTGTTATACTGTACCCCCCCTACTGAGATGAAGCGAATGATGGTCAACATTTCTTGAAGGTGCGTACAAATAATTGCCAACTGCTTTGATCCTGTTAACAGGGATTAAGTGATTAAAAACTGTTATTATTATTATTAAAGAAAGGGGAACAGTGTTTTTGTGTGCAATTATGTATAGGAATCGGTTTCTTACAAATTAATAATTCCAAAATGTTTTTGTGATGTCCAACCAAACTGTTCAAGATACATTTTTTTTACTGTTACTACTCTGTTTTTTTTTTGCACAATGATTAATATAATAATACAAATCACATGCCGGCAAAGAAATCATTTTAAAATAAATAACTTATGCGACTATTTAGCATTAGTTTGATTGTACAATCTTAGTCAACTCAATCTAAATGCATGCATGTATACACTATGTTTGCAGCTTTAATCATGTCAATTATTCATGTTAGCTTTTACTTGCAATTGCCACAACTTAGGTACTGTATATTCTTGTTGACATTTCAATTAGCCGCGAACAGCTTGTCATCTCCAGTCTACACCGTTATTATAGTTCACTTTGGCTAACTAAATCCACACTACCAAAATAATAACATATTGACAGAATAAAATTTACATAATTATTTTCGGGACTTGGTTGATAACACCAACACACGTAAATGATTATAATTAAATTCTAGGCTTTCTCTATTCTGTTAAAAGCATCTTCCAAAAAACTATGGTTGTGTGAAAAGGAATAGCCAATAATAAGTATTAAACCTGGCGGATTCGCACCTTATGTAGCTCTGGCATGCAATTTTACAGTTGGTATTTTTGCAACAAACCTACACAGGCCATTTTCTTACTCGTGAGAGAATAATAAAAGTGGAAAAGTATAAACGTGTATAATGCGAGATTGATGTAAAAAAGTAAAAAAAGTTTAGGTATAAATGAATTTGTCTACCTATAGTCCTACCCCACAGTGTTTTTGACTCCGTGCAAATTGTCTCTTATTTTAGAGCATTTAAGCAATGCGACCAATTTTGACAACTGTAATAAGTATGGCAATTCAAGAGCTATTACCTCTTCAAAATTCAGAACAATCCCAGTTGCGGGAATCTTGCCATGTAGGCTTACAAAGGTCATAATCTTTATGTTATAGCCACCCTCTATATGCCCAATTTCCCATAGCAAGATGGTAAAACTAGATTTTTAGGAAACACATATTTGCCCGCAATGAATTTCATCAATGTACACAGAATGTCAGTTAGTGGCAATAAATACCCCAAATTAGTTGTCAAAAGTGTGTCGCCGTGATATTTTTGTTTTATCCTCGTTTTGTCATAATAAATGAGACTTTAAACAGCTTGTGACCCCCGATGGACTAACCCTGTAGTAGCCCACTATGTGGAGAGACGGTTGGATAATGGTTAGACAGTACAGATTAACAGCAGCTACCCTCGTAGGTACCCCCCCTCCCCCTTGTTACCCACACACACAATTTTCATAGTACTGGAAATGTGAAATTTCTGTTTGTCCATTATGAAATGGGTCACAATCTCACAAAATGATCCTAACTTGACTTGCACAAACCACTGGACAGCTCTGAATCACAGTCATTACAATGCATCAAAGATTGTACAATCAAAATGCTAGGGCCAGATAACAAGCCACGTCATAACTTCCCATCAACTTGAGAGTAAACAATGTATAGTTCGGGTGGTAAATTCAAATAGGTACATACGCTAAGTGGGGATTGTTTTGCACCTCAACAAGGTTACTTCATCCTGGCTACCACAACACTACTTAATGGTGAATTGTCTGCAAACACATACTCCCTTTTTCAGCCAAGGCAGGAGCCGTTCCGTAATAAGAGAATTAAAAATAAATGTCCAGTGCTAGCAATAGAGGTTTGCCGACAGACTTCTGTAGGGTCTTGTGTAGCTTATATATTGCGTGATATTGAATTATATTGCGTAGGCTTTAATACCATTAATTGAGGTTGTTTCAGAGTTTACACAGACAACACAGAGCCAAGGTCTTTGCAGTGTTTTCCGATTTCCTGATGAGTAAAGCTTGATCTTTGCGATTGTAAATATATACAATTTTTGACATGACAAGAGGCAGCAAATATTTACTTTCCAAGAGCAAGTTTGTTAATATCTTTAAAATATCTTATTATTATTATTTTATATCTGGGCATATCCCTGATTACCAATTTTTTTGTGTCTTCTGCTGAAATTGGGGCACAATGGGGATGGACTAGCCATGCAAAAGTGTGTGTGGGATAATGGGTATGTGTGTGTGTTTGTTGTGTGTGTCAGCATGCCGTGTGTGTACTGTGCTCACGCATGCATTGTCATGTGCCTGGCGGTCGTGTGTGTTTTGCATGTACATTAAGAATTATAAGTGAGTGCTAAGCGAGCTCGTACCACACTACACATGAGTGATGACTAAATCGTAATCCACAAGCAACAAATTTCTGTGTCCTCCCACGAGCTGTGTGAATACAGCTTGTCCAATCAACCGTTTGTTATTCTTCTCTCCAGTATGCCCCTAATGCAATTACGAACATACTAAAATATCGCCCATGCTGTTTGGAAGCCATATTGAAAATCTGCAAAAACATTGTAGCGGATCTTTGTGCCAGTAAACTTTCTGACAAACGCATGCCTGAAATTTATGTTCTGGGATGTATAAGGATCATTTTATAAAATCATGGTCGCCAGGTGAAATCATGAAAAGTGTATTTTCTATTTACATTGAAGTCTACAACTGGTTGAATTTAAACACAGAGACTAAACGAAGATATCTAACTGACCTTATAAATAACATTGATGACTAAAAACATTACCTTCAAGCATGTTTGTGCATACTGTATTTTTATTTTCAGTGTTTAAAGTTGGTTGACCTGATACAACCTTTTTCGCAATTGAGATTTTGGGTATCAGAAATCATTTATATGTTTCCCATTAGAAATTTAAAGTTCAGAACATTTTTCCTTTTTAAGTTTTGAACAAAAATGTCCGGGTTACCCTAAGTTTTGAAACAAAGGGGTCCCATGGACCCCTTAACAACCTGGAATTTGCAAATTTGAGGGTCCAAATCAAAATTCTTGGGGTCCACATTGTTATTGTTCAAAATTGCAATGATCTCTCAGTCATACAGTTCCTAGTTCAATCACTACAATGCAATACTAATTAGCAGTCCAATCTGCCATGAGCCGACCTCACATAAGCTGAGCTTGCCGATTTGGAGTGTATTATTAATCCCTCCATGTTTGCGATCATCTTAAAGATATTTTCGAAAAACTTGTAATTATAATATTAGTAATCATATTACTAAATTAAATACACTTCATCACCTCTTCAGTCCATCCTATCGGGACTTGATTCAGTGCTAGAAATTTTATGGCCGAATGGACCGCAGTTGTAACCGGTTTGGCTGTGATTTTGTACACGTAAAATCGATGCCGATTAGAACATGCGTCTATCAACTGACCGATTATCAACTTTACTGGCACGATGCTCGAAATATCTGACGTTATTGTGCATTGCAGAAAAAATGATGTTTTTTATTTGGAGGAAAAAAATATAAAAACAGTGATTCAATCAAGTCCAGAACATCAACGTATAACCCAACAATAAAGCTGCACAAAAAGTCGCACATAACATTTGGACTGAGTGAAGGCACAATACATGTCTCTCTTCAGATTGAACTTCACATAATAAAAAGCTTGACAACTCACTTGATCAGGCAATGAAATCGCACATCTTCCTGCCCGTCACCAATCAGTAAATATATCATTGAAATAAATCTTGGCAGCAGACTTTCGAATTCTTAACGTTTTTACTATTTAGCACATAAATGATAAACATGACATAAACAATTTCGGAGTCCAGATCCACTAACGTGAACCAATTGCAATTGCAATTTAGACTAGCGTAAGCTGCAGCTGTAAAAATGTCGGCTTTGAGTAGACCTTCACACGTCGCTACGAAACACGGTTTTCGTGTTGAAAAATTATCTGAATCGTCTACTGATAAACAGGAAAACACATTCGCTACTAAAAATCTAATGAGTTTTGCATTTTGGAAAGGTGAAAAGAAAAATTATTAGGTAAGTTGCACGTAAAATAATCACAGCGCCATTTCAGTATATTAGAAATTTTTCCATAGGTTTTGTACAGATGCGCAGAAGACGAGTTCTCGGTTACGACCGCCATTTTCTGTGCATTCTGCGCACGAAATGTGTTTCAGACAGGTCATTACATTTGCCAATTGGTTAAAATGTAATTTATGTACGATGATTTTTTTTTGATTGGCTAACGTGGTACAGCGGCAGTTTATGAATGGAGAGTTTCCCCAAGAATGTGTCATGTTTACGAACTTTCACTCATGCGAAATAAGAATGAAAACAGTAAGTGCGAATTTCGGGATTTATGCAACGCAAAAATGGCAAATTCATCAGGGAATTTTATCATTTACTGAGTGTACTTGGAAAATGTCAATACTTGATTAAGTCGGGAGTGATTTTTTCGTGGATTTTTTACGCGTCCAGCTGGACGCGTTAGCTCAATCAAAATGTAATTTTACGCGTCCGAAATGGCAAAAAGAGCGTCCTGGACGCCAAAACGCAACTTAGTGCGACCCCTGCAAAAATGTCTCCAAATTTGGTCAACGACATTTAATTAACACACACACTGTCACATGAGCCAATTTCGTACACATTTTTTTCTTCTACTATCCAAAAGGTTGCACTAATTTAACTCCAATTTTTTAATTACGTTTTTGGCAAAATATGCTTTCATGTGAGGGAGAAATCATATGAAAAATCAGACCATAATCAGGTAACCCACCTTTAAGCAATTGAAAGTACTCAATAATTTTGATGTAAAGATGATTGAAATACGAAGCTCAACTTCCAAATGTCATTTATCTACTTTTATTCATCTTAAAGACAGCCTATAAATAAGACACATAACTCACGTAACTGCCTTCTTCAGTTTGTAGAAATGACAGTAATCTGATGATATGTGATTAAGCACTCTTAGCTAACATTATTTTTATTTACCCACACAGACATACATTTTTAATACCTATCATATATCATTTTCACAGATAAACGAGCATATTATGAGGCTTTGAACCATTTATCATAACTCCAAAGAGAGAGAGAGAGAGTGATGGGCTGGTGAAAGAAACACAAAATGAAATGCAACTTTAATACATGGATTTTGGGTTTTCCAACCGGATGTTAATCTTTACCAAAATTGTACCAACAACGCGCACTCTATATAAAATAAATAGCGCATTGTTCTATGGTGTTTTGTGTCATACGGTCATTTCTCTGTCATAACTGAGCGAAAACTGTTTGCTGTACATAAATTTTACCAGTAATGAGTACTCTTTGATTGCCTTGTAATTTTAGCGCCACAAAATGTGCACGTAGTTTAAAGGAGGCGCACTAAACCGCGAGCGTGCATGGAGTGATGCATATCTACTCGTACATCGTTGGTGCATTGTGGGATAGGAATTTCGGTAAAAAATGATTTCCGGCAGGAAACCCAAAATCCACGTATTTTAGCTCTGCCGTAAGGTCCTTGTTCATATTATTTTCTTGCATTTTTCAGACAAGTGCAATTTTAACACTTTTGAGAGATGATCTTTTGTTCATGAGCAGTTGTGTTTTTATTTCTCACACATTATTAAGTTGCTCTGAATTAGAGCAAGGAATAGAATTTAATGATGATCAATTTATATAGATTTATCTCCTTATAACCATCTTAATGGCCAACTCAGAGATTTCAAAATGTTTTTTTTTTCCATGTATTTACTAAAAATAGTACACTAGCCTTGGAAATCTTCCCCTCTTTTTTTCTCTAATGACTTGCATTTTACTATCCCAAATTTGTATGCAAATAAATCACATCTATCAATGTATTGACGACTGATGTTTTTCAACTAGAGCCATGCAGTGACACTTTTGGTTATATCCTCGACTGACGCTATATTCTATGACTTTGTTGTACTTGTTAATGCACTTTTAAGCATTTTAGTTGACGCTTTGATCATTGTCAACTTAATTCCTCAAAATTTGTGTTAATTGATCATGTAATTGCCCATAAATTGTTGTTCCCTCTACTTCATTCCTAGCTTATCCCTTCTCATGGTAAGCTCTAAGCAGCAGAGAAGTTATGGGACTTCATGAATCATGAAGTGATGGATGCATTCCTGCCCTATGCCTCCTGCCTTGTCCACCTAGCTTACGATCATCATGTAAGATAGCACCATTCTATAAACCATCCCAGGTGATGTAGGATAGCATTCATATAGTTTGTGTTTATTCTGGTGGCACATATTTTATTTATTGGTTACATTTATAGCATTTGACACTGATCTTCATTATTTATATACAGACTATTCACTTCAGCTGCAGTCTCTATACATTATAGGTTCAAAAAATTGAATAAATAGGTTATGCAGAGAAGTTTACACCTGGATTTATGACTTTGTATTTTATACAATTGTCCTTCCATTTGTGTAGTTGTTTAATTGTTAGCTTTTTTTCCTGATCCTCGATCTGATCACCACCACACTATCCCTGTCCCAAATGGAATAGGTTTACAGTATTTTTCCTCACTTTCTTTCCAAAGATACAGAACAAAAATACTCCAAGTTAAAACTTTCAAAATCTCCCTGGTGGAGATCAAATATGCAAATAAGTTAATTAATATGCAGAAATAGGGATGACACAGTGTATGGGTATTACTTGCATCCACCACTGCCCACATTGGTATGTTTCGTCACATTCGGATATTGGAATCTGTTAGAAGTTCACCTTTTTAGTTTTAAAGGTCCCAGGAAATGCAAATAGAATTGATGTGGTTTGTGTCAAGTCTACAAGGAGGGACGAGAAAGCATTCAATATTTGGGTTGATGATGACATCATTAGTGAAACTATTGATTGCTTCAGAGAGTAATAGAAAATTCCAGGTGACTGGTGTGAATCTATTCATGGCACTGACTGAAAATCAATAGTTTCACTAATGATGTCACTGGTAGTGTATTTTTTTTTGTGGCCCTGTTTATTGGAATGGAATGCCCTGTAAAGATTTAAGCCGTAACCTTGTTTGAAAAGGAGTGAGAATGTTAAGAGAGACTTTGCACAGTATTCCTGGATAATAAGAGCGGAAATGTTTGAAATACACAAAGTATGACCTTTGACCTTTGCTACAGCACAAGTAGCAGTAGGTAGTAAGGTCTTGTAGTGTGTCATATAGATCGGGTCAGGAGTTAGAGTCGAGATGGATGGACTGACAGACATATTACAAATTTTGCCATGACAAAATCCCCCTTCTGCTAAAGGGCCGGGATAAAAACTATCATGGTTAACCATAAATATTAGTATATAGTGTAGTGATTTAAATGGCACTGCAATATGCTCTATGTGCTCTATGAGTGTCAGGCTTTCTTATCAAATACAGGACATGGTACTCAAATTGAACAGGCACCTTCAAGCAAACTTTTGCTCTCTGATAACTATCCTCCTGACTGCATGCATGCCAAAGAACATCATTGTTTACTTTGCCTAATTCAGTTTGATTCTCATCAAAACATCAAGCATCATCTTTTGCATGAGGAAATATCATCCTTGGAATTTGACACCCATAAGTATGCCATCAAAGCATTGGGCAGATCTGACAATTGGAAAGAAGAAGAAAACACACTGAGAACATTGATCTTGACTATGACCACAAGGTTATTTTAGTTTATTCAACGCCCACTTGCAAGGATTGAATGTTGACACAACGCCATTAAGGGATGGAAACCCTTGTTTGAAATGGAATACAGTACTTGTTTGAGTTGTTTTGATAATCATACGCAATGAATTGGTTTTGGGATAAAACATGATCATGTTTGAATACAACATGAATAAGACATATGGTTTAAATAAAGACCTTTTAACCCTTTCAGTTCTGGTGGATTCTGTGTAAGTTATAAAACATATAAGTCATTGGCTTTTGAGATGGCTTCCCAAATGGGATGTGGTCATTTAAGAAGCCATCTCAAAAACCACTACCCTAAGACTAGGCTTGTTTGGACTCATTTGAATGCATTATTTATGCCGATTCTAATTATGGTCACAAAAATGCGTAATTTTTTTGAGCAACTATATTTGTCTGAAGAAGGAAGAAGAGGGCTAAGTGAAACATTTCTAAATGTAACAGAACTATGACAGATGTGTAAGTTTAGCATGAATGCGTAACTGCTTTCTTGTGAAATCTAGTCTTACATCAATAGAAATATAATGACAGTGGCGAATAGCAAGGAATGAAGGCTTCACTTTTATTTTGCTCAAAAAGTTCTTGAATACAATTTTAACATATGTAATTGAATTCAAGTAGCAGATATATTAGTAATAGTACAACATTAATGTCAGAGAGAGTTCTCTATGATATAACATGAATAAAAAATGTGACATTCAAGACTTTGAATTGTGACTGAAATTGATTTTTTTTTAAGTAGCACTTTACTCAAGTAACTTATTATTCGTGAAAACAGTACTTCACATTTTAAAGAGCTCACATTTCCAATGTGGCTTAATAACATGACCACAGAATGAATGGATAGAATAAACATGAATAACTTAAAACGATTGTGGATGTGTAGCTATAATTACTTAAATTATCATCTTTAAAGCAATACAGGCTCATTTTCAAAACAAAATATAAAATGCCTTCAATTTGCTCTCAAATGATAGACTCTAGCCTGAGACCTATGCAGAACAAAAACATTTTTTACACACACAAAAGTGCTTTATGATGCCACTAGACATAATTTAGGCCTTCTGCTGTAGTTGCAAAGCAATTTTTTTTAAATAACTGTGTTAAAACTAAATTATTACAGGGGTGATCATAAAGAGCTGGGAGTTTTTATGTGCACGGCACATTATGGCACGCCCTCGAAAAAAAAATCCCCAAAGTAAGTTTTAATCACTTTTTGGGGGTATACACTTTTTTTGGGGTACAAAGTTGATTTTTCGTATCGTGGTGGAATTTTTCAAAATCCCCCCTCATTTTGAAAAGTCTGCCCCCCCCCCCAAATATATGCTGGTTATGGACCTGGCCACAAAGGGATAACTTGTGTGCAAAGGGGATCAACTCTGATGTGTATTTTCTTGAGGCTTAACATTATGAACTATTGTGTAATGAATAAAACCACTCCTGAGTGGGTTTATTACAAAATCATTCCATTTACATGGTGCTGACTTACATAATCATTTCAGGTTAGAGCTAACACATGTAAAAGCATTGCAACCATGCATGCAAAAAATAACATGTGAGGGCACAACCTTTTCAAAATGTGAAGTTATGCATTTGATGGTGATGTCTTTAGTTCCAAATCCAAGGGTAATCAGAACAATGCTTAATTTGTAATTAAAAAGTTTTACAGATTCTTATAAGTAGACAACTTACCAATTGCATGTCAGATCATTGTTCTTTACAATTGATTCCAATGCCATAGGAAATCATCAGCTCAAATATAGGGGGCTGCGAGTTAAGCACTCTACCTAAACAGCACATAGATTATTACTAATAATTTTTATACAGTGATGTCTTAGTCCATTAGTACAGGACAATGGCCAGATTTGGTAATGGTCACCACTTTGGTAATACTTTGCCAGTCTGATCCTCTTGCCAGTCTTTGCCCATTTTCGTCATGGTGACCTATGGTAACAATTCTTCTAAGCATTTCCTTGAAAGTACTGAATTAAACATCTGAATAAGTCCCCAAGTGTATTTACCCACCACAGGTTATGCAAACCAGCAGCACCAGTTTGATGTTTTTCAGGTAGTACCACTGAGAAGCTTACAGTAGCTTACCAACAATGCATTTGCTTGCTTCCTAGAACATGAATAAGTCTTATTTCGTCGAGGTGCTGACAGAAGGCTGATACAGATGGTATTGTTTGAATCGTTACAGAGGTAAAACTGCCTAATTAAACAGCACATTGATCACAATTTGCATCTTTAAGGATATGTGAAACTCTTCTAACAGATTCCATGACACAAGCTGCTAACAGACCAAATCCCATTGGGCCACAAGCAATATGCATTGTGGGAAGTCGCCCTTGATCTTCCTCTTGGTAGTCACCGCGGCCTCCGTTAATAAATCTTCGAGAAGCCAAACATATTGGCCACATGTTATAAGTAAGTATAGTTGTTTGGACGGCCACATTAAATCAATTTTTGGCCTCACAAGTTATGAACCTTCACTGCCGTCCATTTTCTCCCATTGTCCCTCCAGGTTTGTCCACCAAGGGCCAATTTTTAGTTTGAGCACTACCCTTCACACACTATACTGTCTGTATTGACACAAAAGCTTGTCGAAGGTTTATATGTACTTTACATGACTTTTCTTTTCGACAAGAAAAAATTTTTGACCAACCTTTTTGTAACAGTGCAGGTAGCATCAATCTGCCTCCTCCACCTCCCCCCCCTCTCAATTTCGCACCATAGCTTGCAGTGGAACTTTTGTAAAAACTCATGTGGTAAAGGCGCTATACTGGCACAGAACTGTATATCTTCATGGTGGGAAATGGTTACATTGACCAAGCTATACAGAAAGGGTTCCTTCCAGGAGTAGCAGGCCTGTGTAGAACTAACGCTAATTACTCACGGAGACACTCTTAGATGTCAAGAGTAATTCAAAGGACATTTGTATGTGGCATGTATTGGACTAAGCAACCGCTATGGTTTCAGTTGCCCATGATACCTCATCCAGATTGCCTTGGAATGGTATCGACGTTCCTCCAGCATGCGTAACTTACTCTACCACTACGGACGATGAACTGTTTTTGTGAGATCAGAACTAAGCAGTCGGAATTTCAGAATGGTTCATGTACCAAATTGGCGAACTGTTTCAAGCGTTTGTCCACTGTCATTAGTATTATTCTTATAGTGTTCTAACTACTCCTAGACATCTCCTCAAGACAAACCACACCTTGGATACCACTGAAGAATACAGCATGTTTTAACAACTTACAGAGGCATATGCCGACGACCTGACTCTCATTTCAAGAAGCAAACCAGGATGTGAGGAAGTGTTACGATCTGGTGGAGATCTTCCTTACTTGGACAAAACAATGAAAGAGCCAAAACCATCCAAGTGTAGGAGCCTTGCAATGAAGAAAACACAGTTTGGTCAATGTCCTAGGAAAGAAAACACCAGATCCTATGTGCCAGTAATCCAAGCTCAGGTCACATATCCGCCGGGAAGGACGGTGCCTCATCCATCAACCCCCCATGAGGTTTCTAGGTGAGAAATATACAAATGACCGCTCACGAATTGTTCAAGAAGTGAGAGCATCGGATCCGTCTGCCAGTCAAGGATCTGATGAGAAGACACGATCTGACAAGTAAACAACATTGAGAAAGCGGTGGGACTTCTATGAGAACCATGTGTTGAGTCGTATTACCTGGGAATTCATAATCTACTTGGTTTCCCCCATCACCTTTTGCGAAAGCTGCAGACAACAGCTAAAACTCAACCGTTATTTGAAAGAAATGGGGCAGGCCTCGCAAGGTTGTGTAACACCTTCAATTCTATTAGATGGGAGAGAAGAAAGGATTCAGCTAAGCATCTTACACACACACTTCAAGTTCATGCAAGTCTCAAGTATCACATCCGAGTACTCAGTTGAGCATTCAGGATCCACTATGTGGTATGGCCATAGTTAGCTTACTCTTGGAAACAAAAGAATGGAAGAAGAACTGGAATGGTCTCGTGCACAGAACGTGGAAGAGAGACGCAAAGACACCGGGTTTCCTCATGAGCTCTGTACAGGGGCAACAGGCAAGACAAGAGGGTCGTTTTAAATCAAAGCTGATAAAAGAAAAAGATCTGGTCCGAGATGAACAAGAAGGAACACAAGAAGGCCCTTACATCTCTTTCCACAGAGTTACTAAAAACACATGCTTGTCCACTCTACAGCATGTGCACACGCATTGTAGTATGGTTGGGATGGGACACTGCAATGGAGCTATATACTCACATAGGAAACAATGCTTTGATATTAGATGGTCACCAGAACTTCTCAAATTTCTTGCTACATGACCCCATCATAACCACCCCCCGCAAAGCCTGACGTGAAGAACGGAGCAAGCAAGCATTGGGATATGCCCCTATGTTGGATACAATACCTGTACCTATATCTCCAATCTTCAAACGGTCTTCCAATATCACTCAGAGCTGGTGAATTATATAACTGGAGGCATGACATGGTGCTGCGCCAAAGTCACTCCACCACTATTGCCCAGCATTGTTATGGCAAGAGCATGTTAACTGAAAGGAGTCAGAACCTAATTCAGAATCTGGCTAGGCCTGCAATCAGGAAAGGCATGCTTACAGAAATGTGTTCAAGTGGTCAGTAATGAGAAGCATGAGAGGATCGCACTAATGTCAGGACTGTGGACGAGGTCTGTTCTTGGGATGAAGATAGAGTCACTGCAGTGTATTCCACCATTAATTGTGGTAACTGGGCGAAACTGCCCAGCTAGCCCATATATTCCTTTTCTAACAAAACGATGTGTGGTATGCGAGCTGACAGTCCCAGCAGAGGAACTTTGCACTTGCTACTCCAGAAAACATGACAATTACGCTGATCTCTTACTCGATGTCAGAATGCTGGAGTGGAAGTGAAGTATTTCCTTCCCGCTTGAAGTGGGCTCTCAAGGCTTTCCCAACCAACACCCTCAGAGCATTTTCCAAATCTTGAGCCTTTCCAAACCGAGAAATCAAGAAGCAGTAGATGAAATTCTTCTAAAACAGCCCTGAGAGCAACATTCACAATCTGGCCTTGGAGAAGCAACAAGATGTTTTGAGTTGGATTTTGTAGAAAGACCCAGAAATTGCCCACAGCTTGCAGCTGGAGAGGGATGTGTCCCCAGGGCCAAAGCACCTTAAACCCACCACCGCCCGTCACAAGTCTGAGGGCAGCTGTCAACGGCAGGAAGAATGGTAATGACATGCGAATTTAAGATCACTGGGCTTGTAATATTCAACATCCTTTTATCTGTTGCACATCCAATAAAGATTGTCGAAGCAGGACAAGCCAGGAAGCGTCTTCTAGAAGACGCCACGGTGTTAATCTCCTTAGGGCATTCCAGCTGAGATACAAATCACTCCAATAGCCGTCATCCCGGACCGCTTCATAATTCTTATCAGAAGTGGTCAAACATGTTTAGTGTCTGAAAAAAGCTACCATTTATTCTATCTTAGCCTGTGAAGTGGTGGCCCATTTGGTCTACCAAGATTTTCTGACCATCATTTTTATTGGGCTTAGAATATCATGTTTTTTTAGCGCTACTATCAAAATCGATTGAAAATATCAAGAAGGGGTATTGGGGCTCATTCAATTAAGAGGAGAAAGAAAAAGTACATTAAACCGGGTCATTCTTTATTTAAAGACAACCAAAAATAATGATCAAAATCGCGAGGTCCTTATGTTTTGTAGTGCAAAAATAAGTGTATACTTGAGTGGAATTAACATCAATTTAGTTTATGAAATTAGTGCTAATAATTATTTATCCAATCATTATTATTTAGAGATTTCAAGCGGTTACCATGACAGATTCAAAGTATATCATCTGGGAAGGTCTGCTATTCCCCATAAGATGATCATAAAGCAGGTTTATATCACTATCCTCAGTAATTCAATGCCCACTTGAATCGATGGAAAGTCAGCACAGAATGAAGCATATCACATTTTTGTTCATTCCCCTTGCGTGTTTTCTCAGTATACATTTATTCACACAGTTCATCAAGGGAGTATTTGGGAGATCAAGGGTATGATGTAAATTTTCACCAATCACTTGATTTGAGACTACATTTTACACAATCATTTACTGAATTGCTATGCAGCACTGTGATGAGGTGTTTTTATTAACATTCTCAATCAGATTTAATAGACTTTGATGTAGAATTGAGGGTTTTAGCCCGGGGGGCCCCTTGTATTCCAAGTGGATATCATGCTCGGTATGCCTCCTCACAAAAAACGTACCTAAGCGAGTATTTTCACTTGGCAAGAAAAAACCTAAGCACGTATTTTGGTGATTTTGCTATCATAAACAAGACATTGGGCGTGATTGTTGCTACCATTAACGAGGGTTTTGGCTTTAATTTTAAACCCTAAACAAGTATTGCATGACGTTCTAAAAATCACCCTAAATAAGTATTTTGCATAATTTTGCTACCCTAACCGAGTACGTTTATAAAATGGTGCTTGAACACTTTAGGCTTTTATTGTAACTGACCCTGATAAGGAAATTTTTACACATGATGTCATTGAAGTTTTTTATTTCACTCGTTAGCATAAATTTTCGCATTATCCGCAGCCTAATAAGTTTAAAATTTAATCCATTACATTTAGATTTAAAGCTCTTTTAAGTTGTCTCTATTTCTTTTAAAATTAATGGGTCTGATCGGGGTCGTACTTGAAGCTTTTCCTCTGCATATTCAGCTATTTCATGAACTAAGTAAAACCCGGACTAAATATCCAGACCTTATTTTGATTGACATAAATTCACAGACCCTATTCTGTTTCTACGCACATAGGCTACATATGGATCATCTTGAGTGTAGAATTCACTTAGTGTAGAACGCATTTCTGCCCTTAGTAGGAGGAGACGGCGCGCCGCGGCGACGACATGAAAAAATAGGCTGCAAGCGTTAAATTTGGTTAAAATCACTCGGGGAATCTACCATGTGAAATCCGGAGAACATCGGGAACAAAACCACTATTTTCAGCATTTTAATGTAATTTTTACAAGTACTCAAAATCACACCCTAAACACGGGATTTTTGACGATGTGTGAAAAGCATACCCTTATGTTTTGAAATTTTTGACGATTTGATACCTAAAACAGTTTGTGGTCGCGTACATCGCCTGATCTCAAAAAAAGGACCCATAATTACGCGTTTTTGTACACGAGCCTGATATCCACCTTGGAATACAAGTGGCCCCCCGGGGGTTTTAGTAGGACATGAGAGCTGACGATCCTAGCATAATGCATAAACTTCAATGTCTGTTCAATTTAAAGTGCAACGAGAGATTTCAAATAACAGGTGTCCCTAAAAATGTGAAAATCTGATTTTTGCAATGGTCTAAAGCTTTCTATCAAAAATATAACCAGATGAAAGGAAAGTGAGAAAAAATGTTCTTTGGTACAAAAAATGTGCATTTTAATTTCATATTGGAGCAAATATGAAATTCAGCATATGTTTCTTTGGAAATATAAGCAAAAGGTGTTAAATTTAAAAAAAACACCTTTGTTTTCATTTAAGTACATTTGCTGCCAATAAAAGGTAGGGAGATCTATTGAGTGCCTAATCTATATGCAATGCACTAATATAACAGAAAATATAGAAGACTTGAACAATCTCTCGTTGAACATTTAATGTAAACTCATACTCTTAAAGTGGAATTACCCCCTTCAGAAGGCTAATAAAAAAAAAACTACAAATTGAAATTGCGGGGGGAACAATACCTTGCTATTGCTTTTTGTTTACAACAATTGGAGCTTCCATTCAAAAGTTTATGATCAAAAATGTTAACTTTGCAAATGAAAATGTCTGTGATTATTTCTTATGTATTCTATTGTTTTCTTAAGCTGCATTATTTATTTTTTTCTGCTTTTAAAAACGCATATTTCAAATGTAAATCGCTTTGATACATAATTTCAACCATTATTTGTGAAATTTCAAGCCACTAGTAACTCTCTAAAGCTCTGACGCAGCCATGTTTGATGGTGTTGATCTTGTTCAAAAATTATGTACCAGATTTTTTTTGTTCATGAACGGCGGCCCCGCCTTCGGTTGATCATTCACGACTCACGTTTGTCGTGCTTGGCGACCTTCGACTCAAAAATATGGTTTGGTACAACCATGCATTTATTTATTTATTTATTTATTAATCATTTGGCAATAACATAAATAACGATAAAAAAGGACCAGCAGGCAGAGGCTGGCAGGGCACAAACAACAAAGTGAGACCCACTGACATCTGAAAGATGTGCATACCCCACCTCTGCCTACTGGTCAAATATACAATACAAAATTAATAAGATTAAAAGATGAAGTTTATTAAAAGAACTAAAACATAGCATAAAGCACCAGCAGGGTAGCCCTCCCACACACCACCAGCAAAACCCATTAACCTCCTCACCCACAAAATACACAACACACAACACCCATAGCAGCCACACATCCACCTGCCATACAACCTTATAAACCCACCCCAGACACAATTGGCACACATAATCACATGAAAAGATTGTACTGAAAGAACTTATTCACAGACTTCACATACCATCCAAATTGCACTAAAAGCACAAGATAGTGTCCCCCCCCCCCCCCCCCCCCCCTCACACATGGAATTTACAAATTATGATTTGTTTGAAATGATCACGCAAATTTAAACCTTGAACAATTTAAAATTATGCACACAAGGAATCGGTGCATGGTATGGTAAAACGACCATTTCTAGGAAGTGGGGCTGAACTGAGTTGATCGTAGGGCATCGTTTCTTGCTTTGAGATTGTGGAAATTTGAAATTGTTGAGTGTGTCTTGGGTTCACCTGGATTTTATTCAGGGAAGGCATGGAATCGGTACAACCACAGTGCAAGGCCTTGCCACAAGACTATGGACATGTATTTACTCTCTGGGATAGATAACCAATGTTGAGACGTTCTAAGCGGCACTATAGTCTTTTTCTCTACCCTTTGGTGGATTGCTCTGGTCCAGTTCTTTGCACACGTTCATGCATTTGTTAAGGTTTTGGGTATGAGGAGACCAACTGTGAACATAGTCCAAGAATTGGGAAACCATGGTACGGTATAATTGGAGGAGAACATCGGGATGACTTTCACCGGCTACATGCCTAATGAAACCAAGAGAGTTCCTTTACATTCCTACACAATAAAAACATCTTTAACTTGATGTCCCATTTCAGATCTTGGAACTGATGACACCAAGAAGGGGCCGAGCATCCCTTTATGTCTATGGCAACATCCTTATAGAGTAGAGGACTGGATAATATACTTTTCTAGATATTGACAGGAATTTACATTTGGTGGGATTTAACTGAAGTCCATTTTTGGGGACCAGCTGTATAATTTGTTAATAAAAGATCATATTGTAACTTCTTAACATCAACAGCAACTTTGAATTGTACGATATAAAATGTGTCATCAGCAACTGTCCTAGCCCAGATGTTAGATGCTGTCCTAGATCATTGACATAAATGGTGAAAAAGAAGTGGATCCAACACAGACCCCTGAGGGATCCCAGAGAGAACGGGAACCCAATCAGCATTGTGACCTATGAAGGTAACCGTTGGACACGGCCTAAACAAAGATTGATCCAGGAGAGCATCTGACCTCTAATACCATATGTTTTACTGAGTTGGAAATTAATGTGTTATGTGATATAGATCAAATGCCTTACTGTAATCCAGTGAAATAAGATCGATTTGTGTAAGCTACTGTCCAGTTGGCCAGAGTTTCATTGGTTTTATCAAGCAACAATGTGCAACATGAGAGTCCTGGTTTAAAGCCATGTTTGGTCTGTTAGAAAGCAGACCATTATCTTGCGAGGTGGCCTGAAGGTTCCCATCTATGATACCTCAATGCATTTTGCAAATTTACTAGTTAATGCAATCGGCTTGTAATTAGTAACACCAGACGCTCCCCTTTTTGCATTATCAGACCGTCTTTAAAAAACATCATTGATCGTCATTTTAGTGTCATTCTAAACAGTTTTAACATTTTTTTTAACAACCTCACTCTCTTGTACTACCCTTAACCACAGGAACAATCTATTACACATAAGTGTCACTACTCGCATAATATGTGATTTGCCCCTATCAAAAACTTCAGTCTCCACTCAATCAGCTGGTGATTTGAAACCTGGATTTAGCTTGATTATTTGAAATACAACAATGCAAATGCAATATGATGTTGCCAGAACATATAAGAGATTTGTATCCAAAATGAAGGAGCTTGGGAATTTTGTGATGTGTTACCATCAAACATGCTAAAGAAGTTAATAAAGAATAGCTTGACACATCATAGCCCAGGTAAGTTCAATCACTGCCTTAAAACTCAGTGCCTGAAGAAATTTCTACATTGTTCTGCCATTCAGGCATAACATACTCATTGAAACAAAAGCACCTTATGCAAGCAAATTAGCTCCAAGCCAGCTTTATGATCTAATTTCTAAGACACAAGACTTCCTATACGTCTAAACAAGGCAATTTGGTGATTTTGCTGGGCCCACAGATGATTTCCACTGGTTTGAGGAGTTTAAACGAAGGACAACACCTTTTGAGGAGTTACGAAAAAACAAACAACACGAAAAACGATTGGATCCACTCTATTGGGTGATTTTCACTCTTTTATGAGTGGAAATTCCCTCTTTTTAAGTACAAACCACTCATTTTGGAGATTTTTGCTTACAGTGTTTTCACTCCTTTTTTGGGGAGTGAAATCTTCACTCGTTTACATTTAGAGAGACGTTTCAATAGCATGACTAACATAAATTTGGATAATAAATTGTAATGGTTCAGAGAAAGAGGGCATCTTTATTTTCCTGAACCATAAGGCACCAACTGACTGCCACCATGCTTAACCTTTCATCCGGCCAGTTCTGTATAACGTATAACACATAAGGCTTTAGGGCTGGCCTTCCAATGTTTGCAGGTGATTTGAACCATCTAAAAACACCAACAAAGCCTAGGCTTGTTTGACTCAATTTAATGCTATTTTTACCTTTGACAGAAATTGACAAATATACTTTTTAACAGCAACTCTAGTCCCGTTTGGTGCTCAAAGGATTAATATTGTTTTGAATGACTTCCTTGACTGGATTGTAACCTTGGCATGCAGTGGCCTTGCGTCCATGGCAAAATATGCAAACCGCAGTTGCATGTCTTTGATTATGTGATTTGACCAAGCATCTTCGGCCTTGTCATTTGACACTGGTCTACTTTTACATTAGCCAAGTCGTGTTCATCTCTACAGAGTGTAAGAATTGTGTTTTCAAGTTCACTCGGCGGCCCAAGAGTCTTTTGACTTCTGAGTCTAATGTCAATTAGGGATTCATGACTGGCAACGTAATTGTTCAAGATCCAAAGGAACGCACAAATTGGCGACAGGCACCGCTGATTCTTGGCAAAACACAAAAAATTTCACACATACTTAAAGGAATAAAGACATTTTTTTTGTGATTTTACAATCCTGTCCTTGCATCCTTTGAATAAAATTCAACTTTATAATCATATACCATTGGGGCCTAATTAAATAAGTGCAATGATCTGTACGGCAGATTTGTATTACTGTGTCATTTTTGAATGATATTCTGTTCCTCCACACAGACAACAATAAGCCTAAACAGCATTACAAATAATACCCGTAGTTCATTTGAAATTAACTGTCAAAATCGCACTACCAAAATTGTGTCTGTATCTTGGGATTTACACAACTTCAATAATAATTATTTAATCAACCAAGATGTTTTGTGTGATCCCAGTTTTGGAGATATGTCATCTAGTGAGTCACATCTTTCAGTAATTATGCAAAATAGCTCTAGTGTCTAAAAATGTTTTTCCATACCAACACCAGTCACCTAAAAATATGGGTGTTTTTTTTAAACCTAACCATTTCAAGAGCCACTGACCAAAGACTTGCCATAATAACATATTCGATGGGAATTTCTGACAAATGTCCGCGGCTATTGTAACTTACAAATTTCTTTCAATCACTGGACAAGTATTATTTTAGCAGATCGGGCTGATTTTTCTCGAGTGCTCAATTCAATGATGTGACAGGTCTCAAGGAATATCCTGAATGGTTAATTTAACCCCCTCCCACACACACGCACAATCGCCAATTTGAGAAGTTTATTCATCAGATTTACTGATGTAATTCAAGGCCTCTGACGGTTTCCCGTTTAATTCTTCAAATGGGCGAGAACATTCTTATTTTTGCTGATTACCAATAATACAAACTAGGGAGTTGGTGGACGCTGTTTTGCACCTACCGAGGTCAACGTTTCCATACTAATAAAAATATTATAACGTGCACAACTACTGTGTTAAGAACGTCACACTCATTATAGCAACTACGAACATACATGGCCAGCGCTATTTGGCAGCCATGTTGAAAATCATTGTGCCTGATCTTTGCGACTGTAAACTTCTGAACAAATCACATGCCTGACAATGTTCTTGATATCCTAAGGTTCCTTTTATAATACCGATGGTTGCCTGGCAAAATCAAAAAAGAAAGTGCATTTTTTTCCATGCTGTTAATTTTTATGTATAATGGGCTTGAGCAGTAACATGTAAGCGTCCGCAAGTGAGCTGATTGAATCAGACGGCCATTTTCAACCTCGCCTAGCTCTTATTAATCTATCTCTAGATGTAATTAGCCCTTACAGACAAGGGAGGAAATTTCAAAGTGGACACTGATGATCGGTCTCTTTTTTGATTGGTGATTTGGAAGTTCTATTGTGTTAATGAGCCAATCAGAGATCTATAAGAAAGATGGTATAGACCTCAAAAGTTTCATAAAAACAATGATTATGACTTATTATTGTAGAATGAACTATACACACAACCTCTGTCATTCCTGAGACATTACCCAAGGCAGCCTAATTAGGAATGGTGACCCCTTAGTGTGCCCTAAGTACCCTTTGACCCCTGTAACTTGACAATATGTCACCAATTGTCGTAAATGTATTTTATTGTTAAACAAAAACCTGTTTATGATGAACTTTATCATTGAGTTTCAACTAACTCCAAGCTGTCAGGGATTGACCTTTGCACCTCTATACGTGACCCCCTGGGGCCACGATAGGTCACTGTAATTGTTCTGATTTACGATAATCAGGAGGATGATTCCTGTCAAATTTCAGTTCCATCGTGGACTTGTGTTGTAATTTTGACCTTTTGACCCTTGAACTTTGACACCTGGGGTCGAGACATTCATTGACCTCTTCTACTATTTAATGTTACATCACTGTAGTAAAACGGGCTTTATCGTCCTCTATAGGCTGAATAAATCCAATTTGGCTTATTTTTAGCAGTGTTTGGCAAAATTGGACCTTTTGACTCCTTTAATGACCTTTGATCCCGGTATAACAAAAATCTTTTGTACACAACAAAAATGCATTGTGTCTTTTTCTCATTTGTAAGGACAGATATTTTTTGACTATTTTTTACAATTTTTGGCTTTCAAACCGTAAATGTCCCCCCTTAATGACCTTTGACTCCTTTATCCCTGAACCCCTATAGACAGGGTCATGGTTCCTCTGACCAGTTGGTGTTTTATCTGTGTAATCCTGTAGAAGAATAATATTTTTGACAATTAATTACACTCAATCCAACAGTCATGATTTGACCTTTGACCTCTATAACGCGACCCCTGGGTCACGAATAGGGCAACGTAATTTTTCCTGTATTAAGGATATCACGAGGATTATTTCCTGTCAATGTCAGTTCAATTGGAGCTTGTTTGTAAATTTTGACCTTGACCTTGAACTTTACCTTTGGGGTCGAGAATTATCATAGACCTCTTCTATATAAATGTTACCTCCCTGTAGTAATAAAGGGCTTTATCCGTCCTCTTTAGGCTAAGATAATCCAATTGGTCTTATTTTAGCAGTTTTGTGGCAATTGAACGCTTTTGACCCCCTTGCATTGGTTTGGTTGCCTTTCAATAGGTAGGGGTATAATGTTCCCCGACCCATAGCGTCCTACAGGGACTTTTTACCCCTTCCATTATAACAACAAGGAATGCCGAAAAGTTCAAAAAGCATTTCATTTTGGAATTCAGTATCATTAAACATTAAAAAAAAAATTTTTACAAACTGGGTATTGCAACGGATGACCTTTCTGAATAAACAATGACCTTTTAGCCTACTTTGTCCCAAATCGTGGAAGGAAGCACCACACCTGGAATCCAGTTGACTTTTTTTTACTCTTGTCACGTAAAGATAATTTGATGCTTAATTTCTAATTTTCTAGAGTTTTTTCAAACATTTGACCCCCATAGTAACTTTGACCTACCCGCCTTCTCCCGGGGGGCTACACGCACAACGGGTCCTCCGGCAACTTTCATATTTGCAAAAGGTATATTTTTCTCCGAACTTTCCGGTGTTCAAATATTGGTATCTCATTCGTCTACCAAAGCCTTCTGGGCTGATGGTCTATATCAAACTGAGATTTGTGTACTATTGTAAGTTTTTGTTTTTGTTATGCTTCATCCAGGATATGAACTCAAATTTGAACTTCTCCTTTTGGATGGTTTTCACTGATTACTATTTTTGAAGCAAAACAGCTTTGAAATTTAAGGTTTCTACGAAAGCACATCACTATTCCAGACCAGGCTGAGAGTTTTGCAATCTTTTTCTTCTCATGGCGCGGTGGCCTGGGTGCTCAAGATACCTGGATCGTCAGTGTTTGATTAATGCTTACTCTTACCTATAAAAAGGAATGGTAGCCTAAGCCCCACAAGAGGTTTCTTTGGCAAGCTTAAGAAGTCACAGACTCATAAATTAATTAGAGGAACACAACTTGGATACGCCCTCTTGTAAGTCCGTTAAAAGGTGCTATTTCAATTTAATGTATATCATGTTCTCTACTTGAGGTGAAAGCTAACCTGGCACTCACATACACTTGCCACCAGTATCGTAGGAAACACATTTTTGCGTTTGATGCTAAAGCAAAATGCATATTGCAAAGCCGCATTACTTGCTGTGATAATAATATAATGGTTACCATGGCCCCAGTATTCCATCTTGGTTAAGATATAGATTTGAAGGCTGAAATTTCGATGATAATGAGCACTACAATTCTTGAAACTTTCGCTCCTCTTTTTTCATTGAAGGACGGACCACCTTCCAAGTCATTACCTATCATTTCACCTTTTAGGTTGACCTTTTTGTTGATGAGCAACACAGCAATTAACATCCATCCATACATCAGCATAACAACATGAATCCTAAGTTGTCCTGCCACAATACCTTTTGCCCCCCAGAGATGCACTACGTCGTTTCGGATCCAGTGGAGGGTGGTCCCCAGACCTAGACTCGTTTGCGTGAGGCCAGTAAGCGCCCCCTCTTTCTAACCTGAGGTGTGCGACTCCTCGTTCTAGTTATCCTCCGGGCGTTATGCCTGTGCCGTTCGGACAGTGAATCCCTCCTCAGGGACCTCCGTTGGGTTAGGGGGGGCTCCCGGAGGTATGGAAGAGACAGAGGGGTTAAACAAAATGTAGATATTATGTCATTTTTTCCTTCTCCCACTTGTTGCATAGAATTGTGCGTATAGGTGACATGATCAAGGTCAAAATCGAGAATTGTGAAATTGAGATAAGGTAAAAATCGTGAAAAACACAATAAAATATATGAGAACTGCATGCAAAAGCTCCAACTCAGAAGCTAGGCGTGGTGCAGATTTCAACAATAGTATGTTTTTTATTGGGGTGAAAGATATTATGATAAGTTCCACTTTTCAAAATTTGCCACTTTGCCCTGAGTTGATCAGATTGTGTCATACCATGAGTATACTCAATGTGAACTGTTGGTCCCTTGTAATCAGACAGTCCATTCGGAGCATGTGAAAAGTTGCAGACTGTAATTTGCATAAATAATAGGGATCGTCCAGGCCAGGGCTACCTCCAACACTCATAATCAGTGTATTTTAGAAAATACAATCCCTGGTTTTTGGGTAATATGATTTATGAACACCCACAACTTACATATGTTAAGGTGTTTGTTCCGATTATGTCTATTGTGTTCTCCTACTTGATATGAGACCTGGCCTTGCACATACTCCACCATCAGGTACCTTGGAAACAAACTTGCATTTTGATGGTAGAAGAAATAATGCTTATTGCAAAGCCCTATTCAATGCTGTTGCTACTACTTGGATGGTTAACCATTAAAATGGCATTTGTTTGTTTATCTCTTTGGGATGAATTGAGTTGAAGCCGAAATTCGGCACAACAATGAGAAAAGACAGCCTTTCATCTGATATCAAAATAGGGGGTCCCAAAGATGATTGAACACGCATCTTAACATATTCTTATTCATGGGCGTGGTTTAATGTAAGCAAACATGCAGTAATCGTATCGGGATGGGTGGTTGGGGGAACTCGGAGAACATATCAGCAGTGCAGCGTTAAAAAACAGTATAATATTAGTAGTATTGCGTGTTGACCAGTGTAACAAACAATATTATTAAATAAAAACAAACTGACAATAACAGGCGCCAAAATTTCTAAATCACAAACCGGACCTTCAACATGTGAAAGCGGACCTTTGTCATTTTTTGGGGGGGGGGGCAAAACAACAAATCCTATCTTTTATTCTTTATTCTAAAACTGTGAAAATGTAAACAATTTCATTGGCTGATACCCGGGTTCAATTCGATTAATTGAACCCAGGTAGTTCGCGCTGCGTATTGAAGTTATTTTTAGGTTGAAGCGCTCACGTCATACCGCGTTTTGCTACTTTTGCGTGCGCCTGCCAACGTTGCGTATGATCGTTGCGTTCAACAGGTTATTCGATTGTTGTCACTGGGTGGTTACAGTCCTTTCTTGTTGTATGTAAGCCGTAAAGCATAGCGAAATTGGGTTAAAGATGACCTTAAATGATAAAGCTGTGTAAGAATGAGAATAAAGGTATGATTTTGGGAACTGGTACTCTCTTTACGACGAATTGAACCTGGCGACACCATTATTTTTGTGTGGAAGAACTCAGCCTCCGGCCTCGTTCTTCCACTTAAAATAATGGTATCGCCTTGGGTTCAATTCGTCGTAAAGAGAGTACCGGTTCCCAAAATCATACCTTTATTCTCTAAATACATGCAAAGCTCACTGAACTTTGCCCTTGGTGGATGAGCATAATATAGCACATAGTGTTACATTGCATTTATGGGGTCATTACTGTATGAAAGCTTATGAAGTAGGTCAAAAGCTATACTGTCAATTAATAACTCAAATTTGCCATGCATGTATAAGGTGTCTTTCTCACCAGACCTAGAGGTATGAATTTCTGCTTCCTCAAATGTTACAATGTTCATGCCAAAATTGCTTCCATGACCTGTCAATCAGGACAATGCCAGCCCACTGGGATGTTTTGGTAACCTTTTAAGACACTGATACCCATGCAATCTTATCATGAGAGTTGGCATGCCTTATGCAGACTACCCTTAAGACAGGAAATTCTGTGCTCTCCTACACAATGGGCACATTAGTAGGAACATTGGGCTTGGGGCTTTTATTCCTAAATTTAGCAACAACATGGCAATGATTTTTGTATGTACTTGAATTTTATGAAAGTCCCTACTGTGATTATGTCTAAAAGAAGGTTGCACATTCTTACCATATTATACCTCGTATGTAATAATTGTGCATAAACTCAGTTTAACTTGTAGTATACCTGGCATTACTTATATCATACTGTGTTCCTGTAACCTTTTGTAACCATAACAGTACCCCATTTGATTACAATATAATTTTGTTAATTCTCAATGTTGAAATTTTAGTACTATTTTTTTGTTTTAATGAACTAAAAACCTCTCAAAGTAATTTAGCTGTAGATGTTCTACATGACTTCAAATATTTTTTTTTAATTTTAAATTGGGGATCTTCGATCATAATTAGCACATTTGTATGGGTACAAGTTTTTTCTTTTGACTGACTTAAATGTCATAAATGTCGACATTTATATAGCGCCTTTCACAATGTATCAAATCGCTTTACATTTATTCTACTGCCACTAGAATATGTCAGCTTCCTTACAAATGCCCAAGGCATATTCATACCTTTGGGCGGTGCTCAATGGACAATATTCCTAACAGCTCCCCATTTTGCACCTGGGTGGAGAGAGGCAAGCGAGGTAAAGTGCCTTGCCCAAGTGCACAACACATTGACCTCAGCGGGGACTCGAACCCAGAACCTTTGGGTCATGAGTCTGTTGTTATATCCATTGGACCACATGTGAACTCTACTTTAAAGCTGGGCCATAATCAGCAGATGGTCACCCTACTTTTGAGCCATTTTTTTACTGAGCCCAATTTTGAGGCATTTGTATGTTTTGGCTGCCCCACATTTGCTTGGCTGGCCTTGGTACAGCCCTGTGCAGTAGGCGCAACATTTTTAAGGCATAATATTTCATAATTAGAGGTGGGTGAACTGATTGACAACCTCGTCCCCCAAATATTACTCCTTCAAATTGAGATTTTGATATCAAAAGGAAGTTCATATTTTTCTCAGGTCATCCACCCTTAAAGAAGGGTGACAAAATCGACAAACTCGTTCCACACTTTAATCCATCAAATTTGAAAATTTGGCATCAGAAGAAAGTCCATGTTTTTCTCATTACCCGAGTGAAATTTAAGGTCTATAGGAAATGTTTTCTTTTGATGTTATGAACAAAAATGTCTCCAAATGTGGTCGACCACATTATTAACACACACTGTCCTATGGGCCAATTTAGTACACAATTTTGCTCTTATACTATGCAAATGGCTACACTTATTTAACTCAAAATTTGTAAGCAGATATTTTTGGTCAGGGGTGTCCAACCTTTTTGACGCAAGGGCCGCATTGGTTGAATCCACAACTACTGCGGGCCGCAAACAAGTAATCATGGCTCTCAAGTTTGGTTTATGACGTGCCTACAAAAGTCTGGAAGTAGGACCTATACCAATATTTGCCAAAGGGACCCATAGCAATACCAGAGATGGTCATGTTTTTTAAGTTGGGACCCAGTTGCGTTGCATATGCATTTTTAGGCAAATTACATGATTTTACAGGTTTGATGCTATAACGTTGAAACTGTACATATTACCCCTATATAAGTACATATATTCTGAGAGCATATACTCTGCAGATTTCAGAAACAATACAATTGGCTTCATCATACAGGTGACTCATAAATATACAGGGTGTAACTCTAAGCAAAATAAGTAAGAAAAGGTATTCAGTTTATGGGTGTAACCCCCTAAACATACAGTGATGATACAATATTTTGGCACTTGTTTAATATAATTAACAAAATTGCCCACCAAGCCATGTACAACTTTTATCGGACAAATACTTCCATTACACAGATACAGGGTGGTCCAAAATTAATGCGAGATTTCTTCTATTCTCCCTATATCTGGTACTGAATAGACATTTTCATGATTGAGATGTGTTACTAGATGTAAAATCAGCAAAGCAATCCAATTATGAAAGTTAAAAGAGAATTTGACAAAGCGTTTTCGTGAAAATTGCCTTTTTTGATCAAAATGGAGCACGAGGGCGGTTTTTCAGATTTGTCGCAAACATTTGTTTTCTAGATTTTTAGTTTACTGAAGTAAAGAGAATCACAACCTAGACCTGCCTATGATATTTGAACCTAATATCATGCTTTGTTTGTCCGTAGCACCCATTTGTAGCATTGTGTTCCTCCGCCACATGCTCCTCCGCCACATGATCCACCCCTGACTTTTTGCGCTTAACGAGTTACAGTAATTAGTACAAACTAAAATCATATTTTTTTGCTTCAGAAATTGGAAGGCCAATGTCCAAGGAAAAAAATAATACCAAAACAAGCTCCGTCTCATATAAAATTAACAAACTACAAGCATGTAAACAAGTTTTGGGAACTAAGAATGCAACAAATCCACCCTTTTTAGGTGCCCAACTTAAAGAACATGACCCTATACAGATTTGGGTGAAATTTGACAACAAATTTTCAATTTTTGTTGACCATTTTAGCAAATGTTTAAACATTTTGGCTTCATTTTGAGGAAATTGGACTAATTTTACCACAATTTTTAGAAAATTTTGGTTCAGATTGATGAGATTGGACTAATTTTCCAACAATGTTTAAAAGGTTCGGTTTCAGATTGAGGAAATTGAGCTAATTCAAATGACATCTTTTTTTTAATCTATTATTTCAGATATTTATGCATTTTAATTTTTCTGGGAAGTTGGCCCGTGGGCCACAGGTTGGACACCCGTTTTTGGTGATACACTTCCATGTGATGGAGAAAACAACATATGAAAAATCCATGATCAGGTCACCCTCCTTTTTTAAACAACAAAATCAGAGAAGATTTCATTTTATCTCATTTCTCTGGAAATCACACACCATTGCTTTGAATACAGAAAAGAACCACTTTCATCCATTTAGAAAGTGTAAATAAGTTCAAGAAAATAGGGACAGTGGTTCCAAATAGATTGTCTGATTGTGTGGTCAAAGAATACATGTAGAGCAATGACACTAAGTGACCCCTGAATGATCTTTGACCTCATCTAATGTTACCCCACATAAGCCCCCTTATCTTGATGCATAAGCATACCAACAAACTTGATCCATCACTGCACTAAAAGGCTAAGCAACATAACCAAAAGTGTATGCCAAAAGTTTGACCCAGGCACACATGCACCAATCATGCTGCCATAAGGTCTTTCCAATTACATCGGATGACCTAAAAATGGGAGAAACTATGTTTAAAACTGACTGAAGCAGAATGTGTAACTTTTGGAATTAACAATCTCCTCAAGTTTCCATGTTCTAGTTCTCTTACAGTAGCCATGCAGACATTAGTGTTACTGTATCCTCTCTCTCAGACCAGCAGCTGAATGCTTCTAGTCCCCAAGAGTATTTTCTCTTCTCGCTAATCCTGGCAATAGAATAGACATCGTAAATTGATTTCTTCAGAAAGGCAAATAGAAAATCCAAGACCAAATATTTGTCGAGATGTTACCCATTGGCTGAAAACACTTGAATGTAGAAAAGAAAATATTTTAGTCAAATTGTAGTTTCAAAATACTGCTTTTGTATTGATCTAGTTTGCTATCAAAAGAGATCTTAACAGCATCCCATCATGCACTCTTGCAGGAACTGAGTAACATGTGATATGCACTTGTGCGGCACTCCCGAGTTTCAAACGATTGCATTTTGGAGAAGTATGTATGCAAATACTAATCATTCTGCTAAAGAGAATATCACATGACAGCACTCAGAACAGTGAAAAATGAGAGACCATGAAAAAAAAGGATGGTGCTATAATGTTAACAATCTTTGTATAAAGGATGGTGAGACTTCTTCAGTGATAAACTCTAACTCAAGATATTCAAGACTCTGTAAATCCTGGGGTGCACTCAACATTTGTTCAGGTATAGGGATAATACAGCTCTGATTTCTGAACTTGGGGGCTTGGGAACTGATTTTATCTATCAAAGTAGGGCCTTAGGAACTAAAATTTTGCAAGCTTGGGAACTAAAATTCAGCTAAAATTTAGCTTCCGAGGCAAAAAAAATCCCAAAAGGAGACCTTAAGAGCTGAATTATGCTTCAACTGGGGGCTTAGGAACTGCTTGAGAGGTGCAAATTGGGAGTCATTACCCTAACACGCCCAAAACTCAACGAAACTCACTGAGCTGAGGCTAGAAAAATGCTCTAAACCAAAAAGATGTGATATGGTCATCGCAAGAACACACATATGGCCACAAAATTGCTGGCTGGGCCAGCGACGCCCTCATGGCTTACCATCCCTTTTATTGCGACTGGGGTGCCAGAGGCCCCTGGTTCAAATCCCACACAAGATGTCCAATCTTCTTTTCCTTCTATCCTTTTACCCTTCCCTTCCTCCCAGAAGAAACAAAAATAGTGTTAGGGTTAAAGTTTGCTGCATCCTGTACCACTTGCCCTATGTCAATGCCCCCACCCTCGAGTAAACACTTTCCACATGGTATGAAAACATTGCATTCTAATCAATAGCAATTGTATGCAAATTCAAAAGCTTTCAAAATCTGTACCACAGAGCATAACAGGTAGAAGGTGGGTAAGACTGATTGCAACAACCAAACAGACACTTAAGAATTGTTTTCAAATACTAAAAGACAACTGTTGAGATGTGTCATCCCAAATATTGTTTCCATACCAAAAAATTCCTTGAAGATTCAAGCTAATTTCATAATGTGTTTTTGATCAAAACCAAACCATGAAATATCCAATATCCACATGCATTTGCAGGATAGAATAGAATTTCTCATCCCAAAGAATTATGTGCTTTTTTTTTTCAAAATCACTGCAGCAACTCAAAATACAGCTGAAAGAAAGATATACAATTTCTTGGCAAATTATGAAGTAAGCAGCTAGTTTGCAGGCTTAACATTTTCATTTATGTCAGCTTTTATGGTTCAGTAGCACAATAGTGGCTGTGAAATGCAGGGACCAGTCCACATCACAAGGCAGCTTTTTCATCTTGCAAAAACCTTCTTATGTCGGGAGCCAACCGGGGAACATACCAGGGTAAAGCAGAAATGGCGATCTTGGGCGTGAGCCGGGGGCCGACGCGGCGCAAGCGGTGGGAGTGTATGCAAAACCCTTGCCATATTCGCATTCGAAACACCTTTCTCCATTTCACTATTTGATTGAAACGATTTGCAATTTGTGATTCACTTTAATGCTTATATTTATGATCAACTCTTTTTAAAAAGTAAAATAAGTTAATGTTTTTAGGTTGTGTTTGATTAATCAAATGTAAAATGTTCCTGGAGGGTTCATATGTCAAGTGGGGAGGAGGTGGGTGATGGTAGGGGTGTGGGTGGAACCGTTTAATGTTTTTGCTCTTCAACACACAATTTCTCATTTAAATTTGAATAGAAACAATTTAAACATGCCGATGGTTTCCCATTATAATGGCTTTATGGTTGCAATCTAAAGTTGATAGCTAGGTTTTTTTTAACTTAAATGTAAAGTTTTCATGGTTGGTTCATAAATCAAGTTTGTAAATTAGCGTAAAAGAATCAAGGTGAATTTGCACATGAAAAAGCAGATTTTTGTTGGAACAAAGAGAATTCCATAATTAGGTGAAGATGGGGGTGTTCAGCAAGTTTGTACCAATGGGCCATAGTAATACCCTGCTATTCCTGGAGCAATTGAATAAAACTACGCCCATTTTCAATAAAAGATCAGATGGAAGGTGTTTGCGTTTGACTAACTATACACTATACCCCTTTTGACACCTACTCTGATTCATGTACTTTATTTCATTTATGGATTGAAGCACAATACAGAGTAGGCGTGAAGAGTATTGTGTAATTAATCCATTCACTTTATGTGCAGTAACTTTATTCATTTTTTTATGCTAAATGTCCGTCCAAATTGTTACAGGATGCATACTCCACACATTTTATACTTAGTAAAACCCCACAAATCATCAGCCATTGTTCAACAATATGCAGCTTTATCCAAAAAATGAAAAAACAATATGAAGGTCACTGTGGTGCAATTTTAAAAACACAAACTACAACAGACCATACAACATCTTACCCACCTCTGCCACTGATGATGTCTTTAAAGAATCAACAAGAATTTTGAGGCAACCCAAATCGTGTCATAATAGTAATTTCAAATAGATTAGACCCTCTATTAGATGTCTTATCTTGCATTCTGCTACAAGAAATATCTTTAGAGAAAGAAAAAGGGATTTTGATTTGCTTTATTTCACTTTAAAACAATAGGCTGAATTCATATCGCAGGGTTTGACAACCAGAAAGGACGTAACCTCACTTTTTGGTGATTTTGAATGTTTTGGGACCAAAAAAATCTGTAACACCTACAGATTCTGAAAACCAAACCATTAACCCTTAACTCAAATCTACTTCCTATTTCCTATAAAACAAATAACACTTCACCACATCTCAATGATGCAACAGCTTTGTTTACTAACAAAGCCTTAACTTAACTCTGAGGTACGACCTTCTGATGGTAATTGTATTTGGCCAAACAATGAGTTTGAGGGCTTGCATAGCTTGCACAATTGCCAGAATTGAACAGCTTTTTAGCTCCCTATCCCGCTTATATTGATGTTTTCTTTTTAAAAACATGCCAAAGGATGACATGCTTAACATCGGATGTGAAATAATGTGTCAATCATAGGCATGATTGAATAAGTAACTCACAGATTTACCGTTTTCCAGGTTTACCGTCAGAAGGACCGTATCAGCCTTCAGAGAAATATTAAAGAATTTCTTTAATTGCTGTTCTGCTGTTCATAATTAAACAATTATTCCTTTGTTTTACTAAGTTTAATATGTTTGCTTACAGTACCCATATATGAAGCTTTAAGGAGATATTTACATTTTGAATAATTGATGGATATTTTGCTTCAGTAGAAAATATTAAACATCACAGTTCTCAAAAGCAGTATTTTTGAGTACGGCTTTCTGATTGTCAACCCCTCATATTTGCTCCTACAAGAAATTAGAAAATGCAAAATTTTTTGTACCAAAGAAACTTTCTCAGGCTTAATCCTTTCAGATGGGGATATTTTTGATGGAAAGCTTTACCTCATAGGCAAACTCAGAACTTTCGATATTTTTTAAGGGACACCTGATATGTGGACATCTCTTGTTGCCAACCTTTACAGTTGACTCGAGATTTTCTGATGCAGGCGCACTCAATTTTCAAACAATCGTGTTTTTTGTCAATATATCTACTGCATGTCCCTAATTTGATCACTGTGTGAAATAAAAACTACGCTCAAATCAAGTCCTTGCCATATAGAAAAGCACAACCTTGTGTTATAAAATTCTTGATCCGGAATTTTTGTTATATACACAGTATCCTATGGTACTGCTATACTGTGCATAAATGTTTACTGCTTAAAAACGAAAAATCCTATTTTCATCTCTAAAACTTTGGAATTAGAAGCATTTTAGATTAAGGGACTTTAGAGTTCTGTGATATTATTTGATTACTACAACACACACACAAAACTAGTTTCAAAATCTCTGAGTCAGCCTTTAAAGCTTCATGGCACCTAGTCAAAAAAAAAAAATATAGTGGATGGGTTAACCAAGCACACAATCCTTGCAGTATAACATTGAAATGTCACAACATGAAGCACATGCTGGATGTGCAGTCCCTTCCAGCTAATAAATGTTCATTGAAATTAACTATGGGCCCGTTTGCTTTGAAAGCCAAAGCATCAGCAAATCACTCCTATAATGCCCAAATCTATCCATTTGGTAATATTTTTTTTTCTTTTTAGATGCACATTGGAGAAAAACTTGTTTAAACTTCTGTTTTTGTTTCTTTAACAGTTGTACAGTGATACATTTTATGTGGCAGGCTGATAGATAAAACAACCACTGGCAACCCAAGCTAATTCTATATAGTGAATGGCCACCCCTGCGTGTATAATGTACTCATCGAAAATGAGGCCGAAGTCATCTTTGTTATTTTAACATATTGTCAAAGCATCGGGACCATTTTTAAACAAAAATTGTCCAAACAAAGCTTACATCGCATCTAATTGGAAATAACTATAGTCCAATTTGGGGGATTGTTACTCAAATATGAGCTGTGGGACCAATAATTTCATGAAGTGTTAAAAAAGAAATTGAACTCTCCCAAAATGTACTCATTTTGCTAGACTTGGATCAAATTTGTTTGTCTCATAATATGATTTATGAGTTTAAGGCAGACTCAGAGAATTTCCGATGAGGGCGCACCAACCCCTTTAAACAAATCTATTTTTTTTGCCCATATACATAAGGCTTGTCCATCCCTCATCTAGAAAATCACAAATGTGGTATTATAAAATCTGGATCCAGAATTTTGGGGTTTATACTGTGCAATAAAATGTTACTGCATGACAATGGTAAATCTGATCATCTTTAACTTTGGAATAAACATGTTAGGTGACTATCTTTAGTTCTACAATAACATTTTTAATACTACCACAAAAAAATTTCAAAATCTCTGAGTCAGCCTTTAAAGTGCGAAACAAAATTGTTGTCTTGTCACAAATGAAAAGAAAAGAGCTGTGCATTCTATACAGGAAGCAAGGAATGCGGCATCTAAGCTGAGCATTAGTTCAGCTATTTTGTCATTTCCAGAAATATCAGGTATAATGATTTTCACAAGGTGCTCGGTACATTATTCTGGTCAAACACATGCGGCTTTGAAGATGAAGCATCCAAACACCACCTTTTTAAAAGGTACTACACTGGTACAAGTTATAAGCCTAAGGTAAGTGGGATTTGGTATTATAAGTACAAGTTTGTTATGGTTAATTCTGTTCAAAACATTTGGCTTTGGATAACTAATCTTTTCCATTAAGCTATCAGATGTAATGGTAATCAATGGTATCAATAAATTGTAATAATGAGTTCATTTCAGTATGTTGACTAATTTCTGTTAGGAATCAATCTTAAGAGGTATGGAATCACTCTTGAAGAAGCATGAAGTATATACTGACAAGAAAAAACATGCCAAGCAGGATAAGCATAGAGATAGAGAAAAAAAGGTAGAGTCTGATGCCATCAAAATCCATGCTCTTTGGTGGAAGGTTATTAAATGGTTACCGCCCAAGACCATACTATGTACACCTTACAGCATGGAAAAGACACTTTATTTTTTATTTTGCCAAGGCAACCTCAGATAGAAAATTGATCCTTAGGACATCCAAGAAACATTATCAGGCATTTGGTTTGTTCAGAAAGATCAGCTACAATGTTTTTTGCACATTTCATATGGCGTCCAAATATTGTGAACGTGGAAGTTTCGTAGTTGATATGTGGGGTTCACACCTTTCTAACACAGTAATAATGCCAGCAGTTCTACTAGTTGATTAATATGGAACTTGGATTGTAGGCGCGAAACAGCATCTGCCAACTCATTTTATATTTGGGAATCAGTTGAAATAATGTGTTGGTTCCATTCAAAATAAGCCACTGCACTGGGAACACCACAGGGGCTTGGATGGTGTATGTGGTTCTGTCAACCTTCAAGGATTATGGCGAAGGTTTTGCCAATGGTATATAGAAGAATTAAAGCCAAGGAGCCTATGTAATGGGAGAGAAAATCAGCCTGTTTAAGTAATGCCATCGTACTGCGATCCAACTCTGATTAAGGGAAATCTTCAAATGTTGGTGGCTTGATGATGGTTCTAATAAAAATTTGGTTGAAATATTGAACCATTGACATTTTTTATGATACTTGTTAAAAACTGAATCCAAGATTAGAAAGTTATATTATGTGATATTTATCTTTCTTTTTCCTATTTTTAAAAGATGAATCAGTTGATTAAAAAAAATCTATTTCCATATGTTTTACCCCCCCAATCACAAAGCAATCTTGTAAGACTTTTAACAGTCTACTTTGTATCACTAAAAAAAATTGGCAAAATAATATTTTCACAATGTGTCCTTCTTTAAATTTTGCATTGTTTTTTAATTTTGTGATTTTAGGTTCCTTTGTTTCCTTCCAAAGTTTATTTATAACAAATGGCAGGTAATTTGCAGTATTACTTTTGCAGTGGAGCTGTTGCTCCGAAGATGTGATGAAAATAAATTTGGTGTGAAAAAATCAATGTTATTATCCTAACCATGCTATCCCAACTATGAGAGGGATGGCACTATAACAGCAGCTTCCCTGCTCTGGCCTCCCTGCAATATAAGATGATATCAATCGCCGAACAGCATATCCAGAACTGGGTGTGAAGCTTATGTGTCAAGTTACTGAAACATGATCTGCTACCCTACATTTGCTTACACCAACTGCATTATTCTTGTTGGAGACAAGTACCTGGTCATCATCTTGTCTCCATCAGCAGCACAATTTAGTTGTTCGATTCCCCTGCCCTGCCAGGCCAGAACGGACCTGTGTTAGTGACCCAGTGTGAGGGTGGGGGTAGGAGTTGGGGACTCAAATTGGTTTGGGTAGGGGTGTGTGGCCAAGTGCTGATGTGAACTACTTAACGGTGGGGTGGACCGATCAAGGTCCGATTTGTAGGATAAACTCTCGTAAAACAGCTCGATTACAAAATTTTCGAGTTGGTGTTAAAGAAAACTATCAGTGATCTACCCAAAGAGTCAAAAATAATTCATTAAATTTGCAGGAATAGCTTGAAAGTGTTAAGGATAAGTCTGTAGAATTGCTTAAAGTTATTCTGAGAAAGATGACCAAAAAGGCCGTGATTTGAATATATGAATCTGCCAGTTAAGTGAGTAACAAGTGTCCGTGGACCAGTAATGAAAAAACAAGGCGGTTTCTAAACCACAAGTATCGCCATGCTTTCGCGTATATAGCGTAGACAAAGAGCAGCACACAGATTGCAACTGTACAAGTAAGCGTGTTCCCAAAGAAGTTGTTCGCCAGCAGATACAGTGGAGGATTACAGATATCCCCCTCCCCAACAACGCACCCCCTCTACCAAACACCCAACAACACCACAACCCTATCAACACCCCAACCCCACCCGTCCCCAAACACCCCGCAACACCACCCCTACCAACACCAAGAAACACCCCATCCCCTCCCCAACACCCGCAACACAACCACCCCTCTTCAACACCCCAAAAACAACCCACCTCCTCCCCAATACCCCGCAAACACCCCACACCATCTCCAAAAACACCCGCAAACACCCCAACACCTCTCAAACACCCCCCAAACACCCCACCGCCCCCAACACCCCACAATGCCCCGTAACACCCCACCCCTCTACACCACCCCGCAATACCCCACCACCCTCCCCAACACCCGCAACACCCCACCCCGCCAACACACACCAACCCCGCAACACACACCCCACCCGCGCAACACACCCCACCCCGCAACCACACACCCCTCCCCAATGCCCACAACCCTCCAACACCCCACCCCCTCACCAACACCCCAACACATGACCCCTCCCCAACACCCGCAACCACCCCACCCATCCCCAAAACCCACAACACCCACACCCCCTCCCCCCCACCCACAACACCACACCCCTCCACAACACCTCCCAAACACCCCGCAACAACCCCACCCTCCACAACCACCTCGCAACCACCCCAAACCCACGCAACCCCCCAACCCCTCCCCAACACCCTGCAACACCCCACCCCCTCCAACACCCTGCAACACCCCATACCATCCCACCCCTCCCCAACAACCCCGCAACACCCCTCCCCAAAACCACCGAACACACCACCCCCTCCCGAACACCCTGCAACACCCCACTCCCCTCCCCAAACACCGCAACACCCCACCCCTCCCCAACAACCGCAACACCCCACCCGCCCCAACACCCGCCAAACATCACCCTCCCCAACACCCGCACCACCCCACCTCCAACACCCCACTCCCCTCCCCAAACACCGCAACAACCGCAACCTTACCCCAACACCTTGACAAACACCTACCCCTCCCCAACACCCAGCAACACCCACCCCCTCCCCAACACCCGAAACACAACACCCACTCAAAAAACCCTGCAACAACGCTATCCCTCCCCAACAACCCCAATAACAATCACACAAACACCCCCCCCCCCCCCCCCCCCCCCCCCCCCTCCCCCCCCCCCCCCCCCCCCCCCCCCCCCCCCCCCCCCCAATCCCTCCCCAACACCCCGCAAAACACCTCCCCAACACCAGCAACCCTAAACCCCCTCCCCAACACCCCAAACCTCCCAAACACCCACCCCCTCCCCAACACGCCACCCACTCCCCAACCACCCGCAATACCCCAGCCCTCTCAACACCCAACTGCTCCAATTGCCGCACCTCCTAATGCCCTGCACAACCCACCCCTCCCCACAACAACCAGCAATACCTCCTCCCCAAACCCGCAATACCTCTCCCAACAACCCGCAAACCCCTCCCCAACACCCGCAATACCCCCTCCCCAAAAACAATCGCAATACCCCCTCCCCAACAACCCGCAAAACCCCCTCACAACACCCCAATCCCCTCTCCAACACCGCATCCCTCCCCCTCCCCAAAAACCCGCAATCCCCCTCCCCCCCAACAAAACCCGCAATACCCCGCCCCACACCCATCCGCCCTCACCCAACACCCCATCCGCCTCCCCAACCACCCCATCCACTTCCCCAACACCCCAGCCATCCCCAACACCCCAGCCACCTCCCCAACACCCCGCAACACCGACCCCCCTCCCAAACCCACCCTCACAACCCAACCCACCCCCAACAAACCAAACCCTCCCCAACAACCCAACCTTCCCAAACACCCCACCTGCTCCCAACACCCCACATGCTCCATGTAACAGAAATATGCATAGCCAATGTACTGTTTCAGCTCTTTACAGCAATTACGCATATTTATTAGGTCAATGGCATCACAAAAGCCCTTTAATGACCAATGCCACTTGACCTAATCTGATTCTTACAAAAGATGATGCCAGACTAGTCTTTCATGTAGTGAAGAAATTGTGCCTATGCGATGTACCATTTCAGCGATCCGCAATTAGGCATATTTAATTAGCTCATTTACATACCTAAGCCGCATACAACTATTTCAATAAGCAAAAACAAGAGCGCACCATAACAGGCTCTCATGCAGTGAGGAATTTTGTGTATCCAATGACCGTTCAAATTATAGCATTACGCTGATTTTTGCATATTTAATTAGTCATTTGCCATACTGAATTGCCTGAAAGAGGCCCAATCTAATCAGGTCGAGAACTCTTCAGCCGCTTCCTTCCCCAAGTTACATCACTATATGACTTACGGACCTCTAGATAACTGTTACCCAAGATTTTTTTTAAATATGCAAATTAGACACTTACTTAGCATATTTTACGCCCAAAAGATCACTTGGACTGAATTATGATTACAAAAATAGAGAATGACCTAGGATTCGTTATGTAGGGAAGGAATTTTGCCTATCTGAAGTACGGTTTAAGAGATACAGTAATTCTGCCTATTAATAGCTCATGTGCATACCTAAGCCGCAATATCACATGCTTTCAAATTGCAAAAAAGATGGGCACCATGAAAGGGCGTTCATGCAGTGAAGGAATTTGGGTATCCGATTGTACCGTTTAAAAAAATATAGCAATTATGCTGATTTTTGCATATGTTAGCTCATTTGCATACCTTAATTTGCCCGAATACGACCAAAATCTATATCCGTGCGAGAATCTCCAGCCCGCTCCCTCCCCCCAAGTGACATCATTATGCGCCTTACGGAACTTCAGAAAAATTGTACACCAGCCTGGCGAAAATTTTCGTCAAATTCTGCCATTAGATACTTAATTAGCATATTTACGCCAAAATCTAATCAGGTCGAGCAATCTCAGCACCCGTTCTTTCAACCAAGTTACACCATCGTAGCCCGTACGAAAACTCCAGATAAAATGTTCACAAGCAGGTGAACACGAACGTCGAGCAGACAGACAGCATGACGACAGACAGAAAAAGTGATTACTAAGTCTCTGCCGAACAAAGTTCAGGCGAGACAAAAAAAAAGCAGATTTTGTCTTAGTATTAGGTGCTTTGGTCTACCACGTGTTAGGTATGTTAGGATACCATATTGTTACAAACTTGCAAAATATGATCTTATGATTTATTTTTTATTTTCTGATATAGTAAATCACTGATATGTGCCTTTAAAAATTCAGTCAGCCATTTGGATAGTAGAAGCAAAAATATGCACTATTTTGGCCCCATATAGGACAGCGTGTGTTAGCCAGAGTATAAACTAAAATCTTAAAGTCAGCTGAATGCTGGTCTCCCTTTTATGCTGCCCTGAACATTTGGATAAGTCACCAGTTAGCATGAGAAAATCTCGTACATGCTAAATTCAAGGAGCTCTCATGTACCTCCTTATAGTTGTAGTTTGACAAGAACAATTATTTTGATGTTAGTGCGACTATCCTTTCTAATCATAAAAATACTTGGTATGTATGTAAATACAGTGTCAATGTTGCATATGATTATGTGCACTTTGGTGAACATGCACAATATTAACAAACATGGCTTGATTGTTACAAGACCGATGGAGACATTTGAGTGGCACCAAATATCTATAATTCACCACACATCCACATGCAAGATATACGCGATATTAAAACTCTGGTGAAGTGGCCAGCAAATAAGAGATGAAACGATACAGGGTCTGCCATCACTAATGAAAAAAGTGTCATTTCGATTACGATGTTATCTAAGGCTGTTGATGGATGAGCAGATTATGTGATAGTAAGGAGTTGCAATGTTGAAAGTCCGCTTTTGTGTACGAGAAAAGTAGCCCTCCGTTAGAAAAGTATTCAGCAAATATTAATATGGATATAGGGGTTTCCAACGACATCATCTCAAATATAACTATTCTATAGAAAATATATGTCATCTATTTTGGTAATACTAAGGGATCATTCTCTAAGAAGTTTGTGTGGACATAATTAGGGATAGATCATTACTGGATTGCATGTTATGGAGCTGCAATAGGCAGTTACCAAGGGGGGGTGGTTCAAATAGGGGTAACTGACCCCGGCTTGGGTCCTGGGGGCCCATATAAAAAATTGCAGGACCCCATAAAAAATGGGGAAATAACCTGGTCTTTGGGACCCGAATGGTAGAAGGGACCTATAACTCCAGTTCCAACGGGCACACAAGTTTTCTCTCGGTGGCCCCTAGCAATGAGTGGTTGAGTGGTTTGATCAGAGGTAGACGACTGTTGATATGTGATGTCATCACCGGGCAAGGGAAACAAATATGCTGCCTGGTGGTAGTGTGTGTGTGCACTCCATGTGCCGGGGGGGGGGGTCTCACATTGAGGTGTCTGGTATTGGCGCCCTATAAGACTCATTTTCAATTCAAGTGACAAAATTTAGGATCATTTCAGTTTCAGAGACCCAACTTTTTATGTCCAAAGCCATTTTCTTACAATTTTCTTCCCAAACGCCTCAATAGTGGAAATGAGGGAAATCGCAGGCTTATTTCCTGAAAATTTCTGAAAACAGCAATGGCATTCGAATGTCTATTTCAAGCCACCACTTTGAGGGTATGTTAGCACATCCATGCCAGTAACAAAAATACAGATTTTTTTCAGTGTTTCGGATTAGCATTCACTGCTTATCCCTTTAACATCTAGCATGTCAGTAGAAAGAGCAAACCTGTGTTTGTAAATAACGATGTCACATCATCTATAGACTGTGCTGATATGTTCTGGGTATTTTACTCCGTGTAGCTGTAAAATATAATTAAAACATTCAAAATTTGCCTTTTCTACAAAGGTGCTTGTTCCGTCGTTTTTGGGACCCACTGATTTACTGGAAGTAGTATCAATTTTGATATCAGATGAAAAGCCATATTTTTTCATTGTCGTCCTGAAATTCAGCCTTTCAAATTCATTTTTTTCAAGATACAGATTAAAAAACTACCGTATTAATGGTTAACCATCAATATTAGCACATAGTGAAAAGGCGTTGCACTATGCATTATCGGTCTAGCATCAAAACTGCAAGTTGGTCCCACGGTACTTGATGATCAGTGTGGACAAGTTTAGGCGCTCATATCAAGACGAGAATACAATGGACAAAATGGAACAAGCACTTAGAATCAAGATGCATTCAAACAAAAGTCTGTGGATACCTTTAAAAAGTCACCAACATCACTTTTAAGCCCACAATCAGAAAAATGTAAAAAAGAATCTGATGTAAATTGGCTCTTTCCTCTAACTTATAAAATTAATACACATTTACAGCTAAAAGCTGCAAGGAGTAACAGAATAATTTTAAACGAAAATTACAACCAAGAAAATTGAAAAGTAACTGTGTTTGAACCTGCATACCCAGCGAACAATTTAACGTTTCCAGCACGTTGTCCGAATCGTTTCAGTTTGGTTACGGAGAACGTTTCAATGAACGTTGTGGCAACGTAAACATGTAGACACTTTGTTACGTTCTAGAAACGTTTTACAAAACGTTTAAAACGTCATTGGACGTTACTAAATGTTTCCGAAACCTGGTGGGGAAACGGCATTGGTTTTGACAAAGTTGAGGGGAAACTTTGGAAACATTTGAAACGTTCTGTAAACGTTGCTATAGTCATACTTTTTATGTTTGGACCGACCTTCAAAACTTTCTACAACGTTTGTTTAACTTTGCTATAGCACTCTTTTTTCTGGTTGCCAGAACCTTGTAATGTAGCAAGAACGTTGTTAAGTTCTGTAACGCATAGGCTACGTTTTGAACAGATTATTGGTCCATGGATTGTGTATTTTTGTATTTGTAAATATAAGTGGTTTTCCCAAAAAAATATCGATATCGAATAATTTATTAAAACTCCATGATGTGATATAGCGTGCAGAATGCCTACATAAGCACGTTAGGCTTGCTCGTGTTATTAATCGAGTAGTGAATATTGAAGGTGTCATCAGCAAAGGAACACGCCTACGTGGTGTTTTCATAGGCCTATATTATATGACTTTGTGAGAAGAAATTGCGATATGGAATGTGCTGTTGGCAGCTGTGGTGGGTCGTTTTTGAATTGTATTGAAGTAGAAACAATGATATAGGCCTAAACCTACGGTAGTTTAAAAATAGTCCCTCTTCCCTTATTTAAGAGCTGTAGCTCGCTGTATACGAGGTGATACGATTGTGTTAACCCATGTCCAAGCTGTCATGCAGAAATACGTAAAGGAATGGAAGCATGTTACACGGTAGTACATTTAGCGAAGATTGGTGGTTGTTCTCCTAAAATAGCGTGTGGTATCAGGAGAATAGGCAGCCTTAAAGTAGTCGGTGGAGCACAAGAAGTATTCATATGTCACATGTGAGAATCGTCAAGTAGTATTATTTATTTATGTATTTACTCTTTATTTATTTAGGAAATTCCTTCAATACAATGTATTGGTCTCCCCGGAAGACCTGCTAACACGAATACAGTAATACAAGTATACAGAAAATCATAAATTATGGTACATAATCCTTTTTCTTACAAACCATATAATGTATATTGTGCTAGTAAGATTATGTACATATATTCATACAAAGAAAATGTAGCACTTTAAGATGTAGCAGTACACCACACAACACACACACGCACAGCATACACACACATACATACACATATTTACACATACAAATGTACACATGCACACATAACACAAGGCATGCATGTACAACCTACACACCCCCACATTGCATTACCAATCACACACACACATTTCATATTACATCACATAAAATATGTAACCAGGAGATCATGGGTATGGCCACTTTTAAAAGTAAACAAACTCATGGAATCTAATTACTTGTGTGCCTTTGGTAGATTATTCCAAGATAAAGCTGCTCTGTACTGGAATGTTCGGTACCAGCTTTGTATTACATGATGGCATGATCAAACAGTTCTAGCCTGACTTACGAGTGCCCTTTAGATGGGTGGCACTGGTAAAAAGTAAAAACAAGAGGAGATATAATGCAGGAGGCAAAATGCTTAAAGCATTTAAAAGTTAAAATTAAGATCTGATAATTCATCTTCTCCTCAGATTAGTCCAACAAAGGCTTCTTCATTTTGTCACCGAGGTTCGAATGTCTGCAGACCACAAGACACGGGCAAGTCTGTTTGCAAAATTTGGAGATAGTATGGGGCCCATATTGAAATTGGACCAAACAGAACTGTTCAGTAGTCAAAATGAGGAAAGACCAGGCTTTGGCAAGCATATTGGACTGTAGTATGAGGAAGATAAGGCTTAATTCTCCTGAGTACACCAATTTCTTTGGAAAAATTTGAACAACATAATCGGAATGATTGCTCTCACAATAAATACGGATCAAAATAACACCCAGATACTTGAGGGAGTGTTGACTCTTTCAATAGAAACCTTTTTTTTTTTTTTTTTTAATATTGTTATAATATTTAGTGTTATTGATTCAAACAACATGAATTGTTTTTTTTATGTTAGGTAGTTTATTTGACTTGAACCATGAGCAATTTTAGTCAAGTTAGTGTTAAGCTCATTTTGCAGGGTGATTGGGTCAGATGAACTGACTACAAGGGTAGTGTCATCTGCATACATAACACATTTGCATGAAACTGATTAAGGTAAAGAATTCACAAAAATTATAAATAAAAGAGGCCCCAAGAATTGATCCTTGAGGTATCCCAATATTCAATATTCTTAAAGTATGAAAGTGACAGAATTAATATTAACAGCTTGTGATCGATATTTTAGATCAGTATAGAATACGTCTAACATGAAGCAAAATTAAAAAATAGCCAACCCAACTGGTGATGTCTTGACCGGTCCTTTGTTTACGTGGTTGAAACATGACCTAACTGTTACCACGAGGGGGTCAGATTCACTGATCGTGTAGAGCAACAGGTGCCGCGTCATAGAGCATTTGTCCTGACTAGCAGTTGAACTGATGAATTCTATGAACTTCGAAACATAAATGAATTGATGTACATAAATAAAATTGATAATTGATGGTGGATCCATTAGTAGTAGATAGGTGATCGAGTATGAATGAGATGAAGCATACTATTATCATTATTAATCTACTGCGATTCAATATATTATTATGTGTTGTTAATATTGGATGGTTATTAGTATTATTATTGTATTCTTCTTATTATTATTATTATTAATATTTTTGCTGAAAAAAAACACACCATACACTTCAGAAATGCATTTTCAACCGTTCGGTTAAATTGAAACGTTCTGAGAATGTTGCGGTTTCGTCTCGTCAAGTTTGTTGTTAGTTGGTTCTAAGGAAACGTTTTGCGAACGTCGTTGTTTCGTCTTAATGAGATTCATATTTTTGTGATTATTAAAGGTTAGGAAATCCGTTTCACAAATGAAATTGAGTAACCAATGTGTAATATGATGTGACAGTCACGTTTAAAACGTGTTATAACGTTTCTCAAAAGACGGAACCAAAAGTAGAACCTACTGGAAACGTTTCGTGTTAGCTGGGTATGGCCAACATGTTTCCGAAATCAAACAAGCCATTTGTCAACAGCCACTTGGGGACTGTGTAACTCAAAATAAACATTGAAAGCATGACTTTGGTAACCAAATTCAAACCAGCTATAAATGATTGCAAGTTATGACAAGTAATATGAAATTCAAATATCTGTTCAGTTTTCATGTTATATATAATCATAATGATCTCGGTGCATATTATGGCAGTGGGACAGACTGTACCACATGTTTACACTTGTGGCTGAAGTTGCCTAGCAATCCGTCCAATAATTGAAAGCTTTATTGCTAAAAAAACACAAGTTGGGACATGTCTTACCATGGAAATTAACTTTAGGTTCTTGTCGGCACAAAATTGGATGAGTACTGACAAAAACAATTCAATTTCCATGGCCCCTCCAAAAATTTGGAAAAATTCAGACATCAGAAATCAGCACTGAAAAAAAACAAAGATGATGTCAAACCAAAAGGACCCAATCAACACAAAGATCACGTAAATGCCATGAACTTGAGATGTATACAAATTCACATACCTTGGAGCAGTTATCAGTGAAGAGGGGTCTAAACCTGAAATCCTGGCTAGAGCAGCAATGACAACAGCAGCCTTAGACAAATCCAAACATTAGCCAGACAAGAACATAACCTTGAAATCAAAGCTGAACTCTGCGTGCTATTGTGCTCTCCATCTTCTATATGCTTGCGGAGTCATGGACACTCAATGCAGAACTTCAAAGAAGGACCCAAGCAGTTGAAATGAGGTGGTTCTGTATGATCATCGGCATTTCGTATAAAGATCACATTACAAACGAGGAGGTCCGTAACGGGTCCGTAACACACTATTAAACAACATGTGGGCGAATTTGATGACCTTCTGACAACTGTTACGAAAAGGAAATGAGATGGTATTGGCATGTAACAAGATCAAATGTCATTTCAAAAATCACCCTTCAGGGAACAGTAAATGGCACAAGGAAGCATTACAGACAGCGGAAAAAGTGGTAGACAATCCCGGGGGGCCACTAGTATTCAAATGGTGGATATGATGCGTGAACAGAAATGCGTAAAAAAGGGTCTCTTTTTTCCAACAGGCAATGTACGTGCGTAATTGATTAGGGTGTTCAAAAACAGCCAACAATTTGGAAAAACGGGTATGTTTTTTCGTAAACCTGAAAATTGTGATGACGCGAGATCAAAATAATAAAAAATATGTTTAAGTAGAAGTAACACAACATGAGCAAAGCCAGAAAATCAAGGCGTTTGATAGTATCAACCAATGCAGTGATTTACTTGTTACTGACAAAAAAGACTTGTTTTATGATAGCAAAACAGACACAAAAATGCTGGTTAGGGTATGTCTTTTAGTCGGTGGAGATACGTGTGAGGGTTGCATGTTCACGCATATATCCACCTTTGAATACAACTGGCCCTCCGGGAGTACCAGTAGACACATCACGGAATGGAAAAAGAGGAGCTTGCAGAGAACAAGCCAGTGTGACACAACCAACATAAATGGAACCAGCTTGTGGAGTGCTCAACCGGACACTGCCCCCACAACCCAGGAGGGTTAAGGGACCAGTAAACAGTAAAAGTCTTCAGACAATTCAATGTCACTTTCTCTTCTTTTTTAATTTTTTGTATGCATGTTGCATGACCGATCCCTGTCACAGAAACAATCAGTGTAATGTGCCATTTAAATTACCCATGAGTGCTTCCTCCAATTTGGGTCACAAGGGAACCTAAGTGAGTCTTGAAGCCAATCAGAAATGGTAAGAATGGTGGCAGGTTATGAAAAAGGGATAGAGCTTTTAAAATTGGAAGCTGCATTTCAACGGTTATGAAATGAATATTAATTAGCCAATCAGAAATGCTGATGAAAGGCAGATAGTAGTCAGGGGGTTAAACATCCGTGCAGACAAGTTGTCTAGAGGCCTGAAAGGTTCAAGCAAATTAGGGCAGCATGCAGTTGAAAAACCAACATCATCCAAATGACATCAGCTAGTGTCTGCCTCCAAACCAACACAGAAAACAAACAACCACTTGGCATTGCAAGTTTGTGTGAAGAGAGAAGGCCATCAAATAATTTGTTGCAAACTCTACACTTAAATTTACAAACAGTCTACTCTGCTTTGCTGACAAATCTAAGTCAAGCATGAATGGCATGTAATAGGCATGTTGCTTTGAAAGGTCCTATGATTTCATCACTATGATAGGAAAAGTCTCAATCACATCAATGTAGAGTGTCTTAATACACATGCCAAAAACAGCATTCTACTAATAGAGCTGTGTAGCTGTAAAAAACTTAGACAAATTTCAATGTTGCTACTTGAGAGACTATTGCTTGAGTTTGAAGTATGTTGTGTGTGGTGTGTGTGTAGCTTTTTAGGGCGCCGACGAGGCGCACCTATTAGTTGGCTTTGGAAACTTTACGGCGGTCCGGTAATTGTAGGATGCGGCCGTAGCGGTGTGCCTTCTTTGCCGTGTTTGCGAGCACCGAGTACCACCCGACAAAAATTCACTTTCTCGATAGGTTCATAGGTTCATACCCAATTACGATCATATGAAACAAAACATAGTAACGGACCCTCTGATGCAAAAAAAAATCCCATACCCCGTCGTTTTCCCGAGATAACGTTAATCGCTCGCCGCGATACAATATTAAATATCTTTCGGAGTCTGTAACACAGACTACACACTTTCCCCTTCCCGACCCCGCGTAGGAACTGTAGCCAAAATGGGATTTCTTCGTTACATCACGATATATGTTACATAGCGGATGGTCCAAATATGGTGGAAAATATATGAGGATTTGCGCTCGAAATTTGACCTCGGATGACCTAAAAAATAATTTCGTTCGGCAGAGATTTAATCAGAAAACGTTCGCCATTTTTCCCTTGCGAATTTAAGGAATGACTTTTTGAACGTTTTTTAAAAAACACTCCTATAAATAATGCAACTCCTCCCCTTAACACCCATATTGGGTTCATGTCAACCGTGACCTCGAGTTGTCTTCCATCACCTTGTGATCAAATGAGGCAGATTACTGGTTATATAGCAAGTTTCTAGGTCGCGCAGCGGTCTAAGGCACTTACGCACGTGCATTATTTTCCCCGTTGGTCTGGGTTCGAATCGTCAAGTTACTTTTGATTTTTTTTCATTGTTGTTATGTAGTTTTGTTTTTGTTTGAGCTGTTTGTTACCATGAAAGATGTGCCGTTGTTTTTGCTCTTTTTCTCCCGTGTCCCCATTTTTGACTTTTTGAACAACTTTTTTTTACAAACAGCTTAAATTGAATCACGAAGTTGGGAAATGAAGTAGGACCAAAATGGAAAAATACTAATAATAAAACAAAATTCAAAACGGAAACAAAAGAACTAAATTTAAACATAAGAAAATACAAATAAAAAATTCAAAGAAATTAACAATTGAACAATGAGTGACAAAACAAGAAAACGCTAAATTACAAATAAAAAAGAAAAAACAAATAACAGACAGATTTTAAAGCAAAAAAAACAATATTAACTTAAAGATTAATTAAAAATACATAACTTAATAAGAAGCAAATTAAATTTTCCCCTTTCCCATGCGTTGTTGGAAAAAGAACCCCCCGGGGTAGTTGGGAAATGGTACTCTGGGAGGTTGAGAAGTAAATCTGGTAGAGGTTTCATGGTATGCAAACGAGGTATTGCCATTTTATTCCGTCAAGGTGCTTTCTGCCCAATATCATATAGCGCTGACGAATCAATTAGAATGCCAGAAAAGGACCATGGGTAGTTGGGACTTTGCCATATAGATAAAAATGGATAAGGTGTGGAGGTAAGGTCATGTGCCCTGGTGTATTGAAGGGAGGAACCTGGGTTAGTTGGAAGGGCCACTCTTTGTAGAGAAGAAGGGGGTCTGTGTTAGGTGGGAAGGACGCTCTGTGACAGCTGGGAGGGCTCCCCGACAGTTGTGGAAGGGGTCTTGAATAGTTCGAAATGAAGAAAGACCTTGGGACTTTGGGGCGCTAGTAAAAGGGCCCTGGTATGTTGCAAGGGGCCCTGTGGTCGGTAGTCCGGACAGGACCCTAAGGTGGGTGACAAAGTTTAAAATGCTACGTGTTACGGTCTGAGTAAGGGTCACCCACAACTAAACTGTTCATACTAGATTTCGGGTAGTTCAAATATATATATTTTTTTATACTTATTCAAACACTTTTGTACTAACAAGTTGCAATACAACTTCACGAATTCAATCTGATATTGGTGTCTAACCGTTTCTTTCTTACATAAGTATGTCCCAACCACATTATAGATAAACCTCAAACAGACGCACTCCTTGGGCGCCCCTTTCCTTTTTAAAAGAATTTTTATATTGGTCTTGCCTGGAGTAAGCTTCTATCACTTTTGTTTGCGAGAGCAGCTGGGAGAATGGGGGATCATGCAATGTTCATTTTGGCAAATTGGGGGCTATTGTTTTGTGTGTGAGGGTCAGGATACAATTATTTAAGAAAAAATATTCGAAATATTTTTCCCTAAGGGGTATGTGATTTTTATTCAATCGACAAAGTTATGAAAATTGCTTTTATGGACATGGTGAATGCTGTGCTTTTTCTTGTTTTAGCATTCTCTCTGGCCCCTCCACCTTTCTCTCAGAAAATTTTAAGTCAACTTGCATAATCAACTTGGAAATTGGCTTCGAAAACTAATACGAGAAGTTTAGGTTCACAATATATATTGCAAGGGCTGGGAAATGGATCAGATTTTTTCAATTTGCAAAAACAGTGTTAATTAGCAAAGCAGGTTTATGAGGTCATTCAGGTGTATGCGACATATCATTTATTTTTTATGCCTATACTATACTTGACGGAAAAACTTCCCTATCGACCACATTTGTTATCAACATGGTTCTTTAAAGCTGAAGAAAGCTATTAATATTTTTTACTGAAGCATTGCAGGTCGTTGACGTATGATTTGGATAATCATCTGTATAACGGCAAAGGATAAACCCATTACAAAGGAAATGATCGAATAGGGTTTTGTGGAGGACAAGCTTTTAAAATTCATTCTACACAAAGAAAGATACCTTAGAATCATGCTGTCTACCTTTGTGCCTTGCAGTCACTAGTAATCTTTCAATATCATAGTTACATCTTACACTAAGTTATTACTTCCTATATTATAAACATTGAATTGCTGCAGGTGTCGGTTACAAGAATCTGTTGGATTAAAATTCAGCTACCTTTGCAGGGGGATTACCTGTCTGACGTAGCCCTGTTCACATGGTCCACAAAACTCCAAAGGTTTGAAACTCCAGAGGGTGAAAATTAAAATCCAAAGTAGTTTTACTTCACTCCCAAATTACGTCACATGAGTGGCCAAAACTTTGAAACAAGCATCCACTGACCTTCTCCTCCGTTCTCATATCGGCGTTGTACGACCGACAAGTTCACCATACGGAAGCCGTTTGCACTTTGCCGCTTTTATATTCACAAAACACAGGAAAGTTGTCAAAAAAAGAGAACCTTGCGAGGGTCACCTCCGATACACTATCCCCCGGAAACGTCCACACGGCACGACATCCACAAAGTGTTATTGGACTTTGAGTTTAAACCCCCTAGTTTTTTAGGGGGATAAAAATCCGCTAGACCCTCGGTAAAACTCCGGAGTTTAAACCTACTGAATGCGTCCACACGGCCAAAAAAAACCCTGATCGACACTCCAGAGTTTTTGAAAACTCCGGGAGTTTCGCATCCGTGTGACACAACACTTACACGTACCTTGTAATATGCCTTACCCAGTGCTTGACTGCCACATGACTGTTTCATGTTGAATTGCCTCTTTTTTCACACAAGCCTATAGCATGATGTTGCGGGTGTGGTAAATTGTACGAAAAAAAAAATTCAAACTTAGAACGGAAATTCCCCGTGCATTAGTGCTGAATGAAGACAAGACAAAAATGTCACCTTCAGCTTAGCATATCTTCTGAGTTTAGGAATTATGCGACTACTTACCTAAATCTGAGTACCGGTGGACAAAAAATACTTATTTGGGGAAATTGTTGCACTTTTAATGGATACCTTGAGGTTTAAAGTTCGCTATTCGAAAAACCACCAACATCAGTTCCTGTCTTCCCTAAAACTCTAAAACACATCTTATAATACAATTGTTTGGAACTGGAACGGCTCAACTTGGATTAAGTTGACAAAGTTGTATGTTTTATGATTTGGCAATTAAAATAATTTTCAAAATAACTTCAATATGTTGCCGCCATCTTTAAAGTTAACAGGAGATGAGAAACAAGTACAGCTGACGTGGCATTGATGGTCTACCAAGCAGTAAGTTGAGAAGTTAGTGAGCAGTTGAAAAGTGAGTCCTTTTGGAGCCACCAATTTCCCCAGTTGTTTTGTACTGCCTTTATTCTTATCTTCAGTAGACAGCAACATCCAGGTTCAATTTCCTATGCAGTATCTAAAGTCATAAATTTATATTGCCTGGATTGTGATCAGATCAGTTGTGGATCCCAGGGCTACAAGTGCAACTTGCAAAAAATATTAGGGGCTAAATATTAGGGCCAACAAAAAACAAGAACTATATAGGGATAATATAGGGATACACAAAGAAAACTTATAGAGAAAATATAGGAATTTGTAGTTTTTTCCTTGGAATGTGGCGCTTTTCAGTTGTATATCAGCAGCAATTGTAATTCATTAGAAAGATAGTTGCCAACAATTGAGCATCTCTGGCTGTATTGACTATATTACATGTGAAATTTGCCTGGTTTTTCACAGAATTGGTAAAAAGTATGCCTTTCAGTCTAAAGGTTATTCAAAGGAGCTTTTCAAAGGTGCTTGTTCCAATCCATTGTATAAGTGTTATCTACTGATATTGAAAAGCTTGGCACTTGCAAATTTACGCCCAATTAAAGTACCGTGGGAAACTAACTTGTATGTCCGGTTTTGATGGTAGATAGAAGAACTAATGATATTGCAAATCCCTATCAATTAATGTGCTAATATTGAGGTTAACCACGAAAACGGTGGTTTTTCGGTTATACCTGGGAATGTAATGGATTTGAGAGCTCATATTTCCAGGACGGACAATGAGAAAAAATAAGGCCTTTCATTGATATCAAAATCGATAATACAAATTGGGGTATCTACAATCTTAAATTAGCATGGCTGTACATGTATAAAGAGTTAGCTTCATCCTTTGTCAATTTTAGGGACCTTCTGATTTTGATGACTTTGAGGCATAATCTTTTGTTTTTGGAGTAATAAACAGAAATATCTTATGTCAGAAGAAACATAGACCACTGCTATATTCTTACAATAGAGCTTACAGAAAAAAGTCAGAGTTGGTAAACTCGGACACAAACAATTAAAGTAAATTTGCCTATTTCTCCATGGGAGGGGGTACTCAGCTTTGTTTTTGGTGAAGGTGTTGCCAGCTGGACTTGAAACCCGTACCATTCATAAGGGTCATATTGGTAAAAAAATACCCATTTTCTTTTTTTTTTTTTTTTTTTTTTTTTTTAAAAATGTTCAAGGAATTTTTTTTGGTTGGGGGGCCTCATCCAAGCCCCACGAAGATCTTGGCCTTTTCTATATTTTTGAGGCAGTTTTGAGGGAATGACAACTCTTGCACCAAAGGAGCAGATTGGCTAACAACAACATTTGTATTAATGCAGATCTGCAGGTCAAAGCAGATGTCAAGGTCATATCTTGTGAAATTGTATTATAGAAGGCACATGTACATTTTTCCACTGTAAAGTGTGAGGTTTCCACTGTATCATCTCAAAATGAATTTTAAAACTTTCATGAAAACTTATTGCAATTTTTTTTCCACAAAACACACCTCTTTGACCTAGTGATTGGATCCAACGTCAAAATAAGGTCAGAAACTCAATCCATTACTTAGTAGAGTCATACTTGAAATAATTACACTCTGCAAGAACCCGGATTCCTCAAACAACACATTCAAATAGGGATAGGTGCACATTCAGAATGCATTTCCCCCCTCATTTATTACCCACAACCTGGGAAAAACATCATCTTTAATTCTGTGGAGAAAAAAATATAGGAAATATAGGGATTTTGGAAGTTTATAGGGGGGATTTATAGGGAGAGGGTACAAAATATAGGAAATATAGGAATTATAGGGCCGCTTGTAGCCTTGGCCGATCCAGAATCTGTTGGAGCACAAGGAAGAGTTAAAAACTGTGTGATTAATGGCAAGAAGACTTATCCATACATAACTCTTTCTTCGAGTATATGAGTGGTTATGTGAACCAGTGCAGCATGTTGGCTGATACACACAAATTGTTAATTCTCCTTAGCGCCCTTGCTTTGATGATATTGGCAAAAGATTTCATTTGAAATTAATTCTATATCACGGAGGATGTTCTGATTGAATTATATTAATTTCATTTTTACTGAATGACCTTGACCCAATATTTAGATTCAGATTAACTTTATTTCATTCAGAACCATGTTTCGATGATACAAAATACAAAGCATAGATAATCCAATAACCAAGCATTTTAGACAAGAAGAACAATTCATGATCATTATTATAGTTGATAATATACATTATTCCTGTCAGATAATATGACACAGAAATGTGTAATCAAATCACAATTCACGATCATGATATAATAATGAAAATATAAGTGGAACATGGCAATAGCATAATCGAGGAACAATGTAGGAGTATCATAAGGGCAAGTCTGAACGAGGAAAGATCAAAATAAACCCCAGGGGGCTTTAGTGTTTGATCCTACCCCTACTTATAAAGAACAACGTTTGAAATCATATAATCAAAATTGGGACGAGGACAGACAACGAACAGAACTTAACAATACAAAAAAAACAAGGACAGACTAAGGGTAAACAAGGTATGATCCAAAAACAGGATATAGCACGTTAAACCAGACACGTGTAAAAGCCGAGAAAAAAAAAACTGCATGAGAAACATTATTCGTGATTCTAATTAGTAATTAGTGTTTCTATATTTAAGTTATTTAAAGCTTACCATCTGGTTTTTGCATGTTGTTAAATGATTTGTCAAGTTTATTCCACACTTTTGGGCCTACGTAAACAAAGAAATGAACAAATATTCCACCTGTAAAGTATCACACCGTCAGTTTAAAATCAGTTTTAATATGTGCTAAAAAACTTGATTTTGCAAGTTCCAAAGAATAATATACAAAATTAATACTGGTTGACCACCCAATGCGAAACTTTTTCGCTAATAACCCATCCAAACCTAAATTGTTTTAGTAATAAGATTTCACAGAATAAATGAAAGTGATTTCTTCAGATACCATTACTTTGACCACTTCTAGTAGTATCCAAAGTCCTGGGGACAAGGCCGATCATGATGGGTCATGGACCTTTAAATCACAGTTTTATTCAATATGTAATGTTACAGAGATATGCAAAATGGAATGAAAATGCATGTTAAGATATTGCCCTTGGACACAAATTTCAAATTGATCTGAGATACATGAGCAGTATGCTGCAGGCATGGCCCATCCACTGCCATACAGTATAAGTTAGAAGTTAGTAAGAAGTTTTGAAGTCAGCCTTTTCCCTGTTCTTCTCAACACATCTCAGTGTCACCTCCTGACAGGTTTTGCCTACTGGACATTTTACCCTTAGACATGTGCAATCAGCTACAAACATGGAGAAAGCCAGACTTATCTAGTCCGACAACGTCTCATGTTGTTACCGTATGTGGTCGAATGTCAACTTTGTGTACACCATGTATTGACAATGAAATAAGACAATGTGAGACCATGTGAGGATGTTGATATTTGATATGGGTCAAAGAAGACATATTGCACTCCTCTACCAATATCGTGGTAGTGAGAGGGATGAGAAAAGTGGAGACCACTCAACTGATGCCACTTTGAATGAATATTTGTTCATCTCTTTCATATAAATTGGCTCAATCAGCTTGGACCATTAGGGGACAGTCCAACAATTCTGGATAAGCATTAAATACCAGAAATTATCCAATTACACAGGTGACCTGCAACACTATTGGTATTTCTACTGTATAGTCAAAACAGTTTTGACTCCAAATCAACCACATGTTTATAGCACTAATAATTGTCTTTGAGACAGCAAACACCAAAATTCAATTAACCATTCATCAATTCATATTTGCCACAATGAATCGCATTTTAAGAAATTTTACCTTAACATTTGACCTCAAATTACAAGACTGCACTGGTTATGAGTGCCATTGATTACTTCCGTTTGTGAAACCAAATGAACTGTTCAGTGTGAAACATGAGGCAGATGAATAGATCACTTCAGAGGACTAGTTGAGTGGTACTTGAAGAAGCCCACAGAATGGGCTGTAATTCCCAGTATTCAGATTACAAAATAGGGCTGGCTTCTCTTTTCGATATTCTTTTCTGGTGCTAGTAACAAAAAATAGCTTATCGGGTAAACTAAGGCAAACCTGGTAATCAGATGAGAGAAATCAAAACTTTGAAGAGACATGAGGACATTTCCAGAAAGAAGCGCCCCCAATTTTTTTTTCAAATCCGGGTTTTTTGCATATTTGGAATGCTTAGTACCTATGTATTATATCACACCTAAAGTGAATAAGCTGAATATGGCATCTTTATATATATAACATATGATTTAGTATTTTCTATCATGAACGACAGAAAATCAAAGCATGGTTTTCTATAGGGACAATTGCGATAGCGGGCAAGTTCAAAACAAAGTTTGCAGCTTTCTTTTGTACTTGTTTGTCCAATACACCTTCGAAACGTTCTCGGTAGGTGGTCTACAACCGATCAAGTGTAATTTATGAGAAATTTGGACGGTTCACAAAAAATTTCCTGTCACTTTAACACACTGAGGACAACTACTTTTCTTACAGTAAGTCAGTATCTCTGATTAGCTCACACAAGATATACTCCTCTGAGTAACTAATCAGAATAGACCACCTATATATCTGATGTACATATCCTTGAGCTTTTCTTACCAGCCTCTAGTTGGCCAATTCACATAAGGCCCTTCACAATGGATTTTTAGTTTCCTGTTGCAGGTTAAAAATATTGGGGGCGGTCACTTTTCATTATTCATTATTTTTTTCAGGATCAAAACATGTGATACAATTTCCACTTCCAATGCATTTCACATAGATTTTTAACACGCACGATACAGAAACTACCTACCTAGCAAGTAGGCTACCACTCACTCAATCTCTTTTCTGTTTTAGAAAGCATATAACATTGATAAAAGTTTGATTTGAGTGGAAATATGTAATTGAAAGGTGTAAAGGGTTGTAAATTAACTCCATGTGTCAGCATAGCAGATGCTTCTGAATGCAATGTTCATCCTGATCTACTGAAATTTTCTTCATCACAAGTTGCGTATTTACTGGGAAGGAATCATCACGATTGAAATCGACATATTTTAGATGGAAATGGGCAATTTGTTTTGCTATTTTGGTTTTGTGTTGATACACAAAGGAGCCAAAAACACCAGAAACATCCAGAAAAATTCTGGGACCATCCAAAGTGACAACTTTTCTTTAAAAATCATTATTTTGACTATTTTGAACCAAAACCTGTTGAATCGGGATCCAGGTAATTTTCATCAACCATTGACACACAAAGGAGCTTAAAACACTGTGAACCATTAAGGAACCATCCAAAGTGTGTAATTTTAAGAAATCATAATTTTGACCATTAGGGACAGAAATGGCCAATTTGAGTTTCAAGCAATTGCTCAACACCCATTGAAACACAAAGGAGCCAAAAACACCAGGAACCATCCAGTAACCATCTGAGACAATGAAAGTGTCCACTTTTCTTTAAAAATCATTATTTTGACTATTTTGAACCAAAACAACTGAATTGGTTTCCAGGCATTCTCATCAACTATTGAAACACAAAGGACCCGAAAATACTGGGAACCATCCAGAAACTATCCAGGAACCATCCAAAAAGTATCCAGTTTTCTTGAAAAATCACTATTTTGACCATCTTGAACCAAAATAGCCAATTTGTGTTCCACACAATGTGCTCAACAACCATTGATACACAAAGGAGAAGAAAACACTGGGAACCATCGAGAAACAATCTGGGAACCAACCCAAAGTGTTTACTTTTATTTCAAAATAATTTTGATCATTTTGGACCAACAGCCAATTTGGGGTTCAGGAAATACAAAGGAACCAAAAACCCTGGAACCACCATGAAACCATCGGGGAACCATCCGAAGTGTCCACTTTTCTTTAAAAAATTATTATTTTGATTATTTTAAACCAAAATAGCTGATTTGGGTTCCAGCAATGGTCAACAACCATTGATACACAAATGATCCAAAAACACAGAACCATCCAGAAACCATATAGGAACCATCCAAGTGTCCACTTTTGTGTAAAAATTGTTATTTTGACAATTTGTATTTTGACTGCCAAATTAGCCGATTTTGGGTGCAGGAAATGCTCATCAACTATTGAAACACAAAGTAGCAAAAACACCGGGAACCAACCAGAAATCACCAAAGATGCTCCCCCTCCCCTCCCCCACCCATCTCTCTATATTTCCCAAACTCTCTCAACCATGCATCCCTGATCTTTGAAAATATACATGTGTGAAACTATCAGCAATTTATATTATGTACCTTAAACATTACAACAATGGCTCCTAATTGACTTGCAACTACTTGAAAGACCACCCTGTTAGTTCAAGTCTTTTTGTGTGATTTACCACCCGACCCTCCAAACTTCCGACTTTTAATAAAATGTTTGGTGACAAGTGGCTGTCGGAAAAGTATTTTTCAAAAGCAAAATTTCTGATGAAGCTTGCTTATAATAGTAAGGTATTTGTGTAAGAAACGATCTAAGAATACTTGGAAAAAAATCTGGACGCTTCGAATGAAAAACACAATATGAGTTCCATAAAAATCGGCTATTTTGGGAGATGAAAATAGGCTTGAATCATGGGTGTAGGGGCGGGCGGGAGGGGGCGAAAAAGGGGAAAAAGTGGAGCAAACGAGGCAAAAGACGGAAATAAGGAAAAGAGGGTCAGTCGTTTGCTCTCCATAACAACTAGACATAGTGTACCTATCAAAATGCGGCACAGTAGCACACCTCCTTCAAGAATTTAAAAGTCCATGAAAGGTGATGCCAAAGCACTAGTAATGTTTGGTTGAAATGCCCAATCCATTTTCAGATTTCATAAGGTCCATGATTAAGCCTGTTATACTGCAGTCATTAATCAAATGAGTAATTTAGAAATTCACCTATGTTATGATTAGAGCAGGCTGACAGATGGAAAATACAGTGTGTCACTCCTTGTGCTTGTAAGCACTCAAGACAAAAGCTTCAAGTATCTGCATCCTATTAATGAATTAATACAATGCTATTTTACTGGCCTCAACAGCCACCTAAGTAGTGTTTTTAAAACATGCCATTTTAACAAGAACCATGACGCTGTACCACTATCCTGAGGACTTGTGTAGAGGTGATGTTCCCTCTACTGCTGCGCTGGATGATGTATGCCTCGTTAAAACACATCTGCTCGACTATTTCCATCATAGCATAATGCAAGCTAATACAGTCAGTGAGGAGAGAGAGGACTTCACATCGCATAAGGCAGTCCATGGGAGAGGTGCTTCCATCACAGCATATAAATTCCAGTCGGGAGAGTTTCCATCAGAGCATAGTGCAGTCAGTTGTAGGGAAGGGGCTTCCCTCAGAGCATTGCAGTCAGGGGAAGGCTAGGCTTCCACATAGCATAATGCAAGTCATGGGAGAGCGGCTTCTCATCATGCATAATGCAGCAGGGGTGGAGGGCTTCCATCATAGCGTAATGCAGTCAAGGGAGGTAGGGGCTTCCATCATAGTATAATGCAGTCAAGGGAGGGAGGGGCTTCCATCATAGCATAATGCAGTCAGGGGAGGTGGGCCTTCCATCATAGCATCATGCAGTCAGGGGAGGTAGGGGCTTCCATCATAGTATAATGCAGTCAAGGGAGGGAGGGGCTTCCATCATAGCATAATGCAGTAATGGGAGGGAGGGGCTTCCATCATAGCATAATGCAGTCAGGGGAGGATGGGGCTTTCCATCATAGCATCAGGCAGTCAGGGGAGGTAGGGCTTCATCATAGTAAAATGCAGTCAAGGGAGGTAGGGGCTTCCATCATAGTATATTGCAGTCAGGGGAAGGATAGGCTTCCATCATAGTATATTGCAGTCAAGGGAGCCGGGCTTCCATCATAGCATAATGCAGTCAGGGGAGTAAGGCTTCCATCATAGATTACAATGCAGTCAAGGGAGGTAGGGGCTTCCATCATAGTATAATGCATTCAGGGGAGGAGGGGCCTTTCCATCATAGTAACATGCAGTCAAGGGAGTAGGGGCTCCATCATAGTATAAATTGCAGTCCCCCCCAGGGAAGTATAGGCTTCCCATCATGTATAATGCAGTCAAGGAGCCGGGCTTCATCATAGCATAATGCAGTCAAGGGAGGGAGGGGCTTCCATCATAGTATATGCATTCAGGGGAGGGAGGTTCTTCCCTCATAGTATAAAATGCATTCAGGGTAGGGAGGGTCTTCCATCATAGTATAAATGTATGATATAAAATAATGCAATTCAGGGGAGGGAAAGGGGCTTCCATCATAGCATAATGCAGTAATGGGAGGGAGGGGCTTCCATCATAGTATAATGCAGTCAAGGGAGGGAGGGGCTTCCATCATAGCCCTTCATTCAGATCAGCGGGAGGGAGAGGCTTCCGTCATACACTTATAATATTTATTGCTTGAATTTTACTTTTGAATATATTATCTGTAACAAATATGAATGTTCTACTCAATTTAATTATACAGGGTACAGCCAGCAGTGGTGCTACAAGGGCATATGGGTCATTTTTTCGCAAAGAAAGTACTTTTCTTTGCCCCCCCCCCCCCCCCAGTTTTTCCCCCAACAAAAGCCTGATTGCTTAAAAGTGATGGATAAACTGTCCAATTACAGTTAAAATAGCATTCGTGTGTTCTTTCCATGCATTTCGCATATTTAATGTCATTTTGTCTATTTTAAAATTAAATTAAAGTTTTCATACATTTTGTTGCGTGCAGTCACCCCATTTTCATTCATCTTGAAAATGTCATTCACTTTCCAAAAAAATGTTAATCCGGTGCCACACTGGATCTGCGCTAGTTTAAGAATAAGCCAGTTTTGTACAATTACAAAAATCTCCTTTTCCCTCCCCAATTTATTCCAACATCTCAGATCATGTCATTTTTAGGTAAACTTGAAAGAGGGACTCCACTGAACACAATCACAGGCTCTATAAATTTCGGTTGATATCAAAGTGTCCATAACTGATGTGGCCTCTCCACTAAATATATCTAAGAGACCTGGGACCTGCCTCCACGGCAAACATATTTCAATACGATAAACCACAAACTCATTGTAACATCATCAATGACCAAGTTCATTTCCCATTGAAAGTGAGGTTCCATGGAATACCCAATTTCCCTAAGTGCTATGTGTTACACTTTTGAATTTGAACCACATTGTATTGTGTTAGTTCACCAGCAAAACATGGCCATCATTTGCGATGAGCTAGAGGCCATTGAATTAAAGATGTTGACCACGCATACTGTGGGGACACACATCACATGAAGCCAGTATAGGAAAATAAACCCCGGAGTCAAGGAAGCTGGCTTCTAATACCGAGCAGTGACTGTGAGAAATTTGGAAAATTACTTGTGGACATTTGGTGAGGGGGAAATACTGAGTTATGGACAGCTTGTAGGCAAATATGAACTGGCTCTTCTGCTTTTCCACAAACTACAAAATTTGAAGATTGCATCTATCCATGATTTCATCCAAAATATAAATGCAATTTTGTTACAGAGATTATAACTGTAAGAAGTTTTTTTTATTTCATGGTGGTATTATTTTGTCATTTTGTTATTTTTGAATCCAGCATGGCACAGCTGTTTAAAAGTCTCATTTATTATGACATAACCAGAACAAAAACAAAATTTCATGGTACAGAGTTTTGACAACCGAATTGTATTACTAATCCACTAGCTATATCATGTGCCCATTTTTACGAAATTTAATTGAGGGCAAATCAATTATTTCTAACTAAAAACAATCTCACACAGTTTTTCTATGGGGAATGGGCACAGAGGGCATTATAGCACACAATCAGAGTCTTGTCGCCTATATGTATTTTTCTGATTTTTTACAAGGGATAGCTCTTGTATGACTACTTATTTAGTTTTCAAAATTGTGTCACCACTTCTACAATTGTTACTAAATTCACAATAAAAGAGACAATTTGCGATGTGGTGAACAGCTGTGATGTCAAAAGGCTATGGGAAACATAACCATAGGAAGGCCTGCACAAAAATTTTAAAAATTGGTCAATTTGCCTATCACCCACCGCGGACCTGTCCTAGGGTCGGCTTGGTAACAGGGGGGGGTCAGTCATGTGGGTAAGTGGGCGGTGGAGTGATCATTCAGCGAAACTGTGACAAACAGTAAGTTTTCACTGGTTTTGACAAATAATCCCAATATACTCAACAAAATGATTATATCATTGTAGGTTCTGCAAAAATATGTGTGTCAAAGTTTGATTGGAACTTTATAAGAGACACAAGATATTTCCAAGAAGAATCCCCCCAATTTTTTCTAACTTGCTTTTTATGCTTACCAGTGTATTAGATCACACCAAAGTGAAACAATCCTAATATGCCATCTATCCTCTATGTATATCCAATAAAGACGCCCCCCAATCATTTTGCACATGTGGATTATCAGTCAATGGGACTTTTCAATGCCTCAATAATAGAGAAAGTTTCATAACTTTATCACATTATGTTTTGGGCAAGAGATTGAATATTTTGCTTTAAAAAGTGATAGCAGCGATTTGCTGATCCGACACAAAATCAAAAAATCATCAAAATTCATATTTTGGTATTTTTGTTACTGGCACGGACGTGCTAATATAACCGGCAAGTGGTTGGCTTAAAATCCAAGTATTTTATGGCCATTATTTTTTTAATCCGATTCTGTAATTTCTATTAGGAAGGGCTGTGACACGGGTAATGACGTTCCCGGGTATTCGTTATGAAATTTTCGGGCGATTACCCGGGTACCCGACTTCCTGAGTGCAAATTAGGCAACCAAGTTTAGAAATAAAAAAATCTCCCTGACAATACATACCTTCAAATGATTCCATGTTTTTTGAGTTAACAGCGATGAAAACACGCCTGTTCTATGTAATTCATAAGAAGAACTCTTGATTTACTACAAATCGTGTACTTTTATTTAAACTTTATTTCATCCTAAACGCCATTCACAACGTATAAACCGATCGTGGAACACGCCGGTCAGCTGAACAAATCGGCTGAGATTGACGTAAACACAGCCCGTAGTACAGCTATTACCACTTAACGAGCCGACCTAAACAACCACGCGGTGAATGGAATTTTCCATCAAGGGAGTGTGGAGGCATCAAGAAATATGCAATGTGCTGTAGCCTAGGTAATGTTGTATTGCGATTTGCGGTTAATACAGCGGCAACAACTTTCCATCAAGCGATAAATATCAACGTTTTGCATCAATCTGGGTATACATTAATGGACATATGTTTTCATTCAGGATGTAATATTGTTCGTGAGACTCGTGAGTAGTAAAAGAAATGTAAAATTTTAAACGTATATTTTTTTAAAAGTGACGTTCGGGAAACCCGCTCGATAAATTCTGTCCCGGGTAAGACGTAAACGGGCGGGTACCCGGGAATATGTCACAGCCCTAATTTCTATACGTACATATCAAAATTCCTACTTGAGATCAAAAAAGCCTTTCCTGTGAATATCCTGGATATTTAAGCGTGGTTTTGTTCACCATGTCCTGTACAATTTGACCTCAAACACAAACATTATTGCTCCTAGTTTATTCTGTACTGGTGTAAACCACAATCAGCTGTTTCGTGTACATTTTGAGATGCCATCGCTGTATGTCTATTTGTGGGAGATGGTATGACAAATTTCCTCAAATACTTCATTATTTGGTATTTTTTTCTACACTAAAGCAATTATATGGAATTGTACAGACTTATCCATGATTTATAAGTTAACTTGAAAAATGCATTTCCACATTTTTTTCGATTCTCTCGAATTATCGCTGCTAATCCCTTTAATAAGAATACCTCATGTTCCTCAATTCCTCACATGGCACACCTAGAGGAAATAACTTAAAATAATGCAAAGGGAAATAACTTGAAATATTGGAAAAACTTCAATTTAGCCAAATTGTAAAGTTATCAAGTTATTATTGTGGCAAAGACTTAATACCTAAAGACTCCCAAAGGTATATCAATTTTGACAAAATACTCTGGAGACACAGGTTTAGCATGAGTCTAAAAATATATGCACAAAATAGTATTTAGATTTGTATATTCTATCAAACTTTGTTTGCAAATTCCAATTCCTATTATGCAAATTAAGCTTCCCACTGAGAATAGTCTTATCTTATAATGCCAGTAATTGGCATTGAGAGCGAGTTATTTTTGATGTCCCTTGATACTAGCTAACTTAATTCAAGCTCATTTCAGATGAGAGTATGAAGAGACACTATATGTGTCAATTGAAACAGCTACTCTGCTATGCTAAAAACATCAGTTTGTTAAAAACATCAGTTTGTTTCATTCCATAATTTAAGAAAAGGAAGAACAGATTATATATCTTGGATAAGCAAATAATGAATGATATTTTTTTTTTTGTTTATTTGTGTCTGGAAATCCATAGCTCTGAATTAACGCATAAGCTGGTTTCTAATAATTTAATTTTTTTTTTTTTGCTTGGAGAATAAGTTTGAAATGAGTCTGCTGATTTTTCTACAGTCCATGGCAAATATTACTTAGGAGCATTAAGCAGGCACATAGTAAGAGGTGATGACAAAATGGAAAGCACCTACAAGTTCCAAAGTCCTCTAAAAATGCTGTTTGCAGTTTACAATAAAAATTCTTTGTTAAAAGTGCGACGAGAGATGTAACATAACAGGTGTCACTAAAATATCGAAAGTATGTAAAATATATCCCATATGAAAGGATTTAGTGAGAAAGTTTCTTTGAACAAAAATTTTGAAATTTCTAATTTCGTATAGGAGCAAATATGAAATTCATCCTATATGTCATCAAATCACTGTTTTCTCTCTTTTAAGACATTTTCGTAGCCAAATACAGGTAAGAAATCTATGAGTATCCCATCTATATGAAATTACTATTGACCACAATTATCGGGGTGCCTCAAAAATCTCAGAGTGATTGCACCTTAAAAAAGTTGGAATTATGGTAAAAAGGTCCACTTCCAACCATTACCATGTTTGAGGCGTCCAAGTGTGTGATATATCGGATCCAAAACTGATAATGATAAAATTGGATGAGGTACGACCCAATATTAATTGGTCCGCTATGAGTTTTAAAATATTGGGCTAGACTGTGTCTCGCCCAAATTTTTGCAACTAATAGCTCAACCAATCAATGGGGCTTTTAATCGATCCATTTATATCAAATTTGTCCTCACCACCCATTGCAAAAGATCTTTGGGGAAGAAGTTTTAAAAAAAAAAAAAAATTTTACCATCAAAAAAATCCTGGTTACAGGCCTGAACATACACAGGGACTTGTAAACAAAAGATTACAATTACTTTCATTGTCCGATTCTTCACAGAAATTGGTTCTACAGAAGGCAGCATTTTAGAGGGGTCAAAGGTGAAAGTCATGATTTTGATGCCAAACAAAGGGGGAAAATTCCTCGCTCTAAAGTGTAGAATGTTAGTATACAGATTTTGAACATGCTCTACAAAAAATCATTTAAAGTCGCCTTTTGAGTATTACTTGACAGCGATGTCACAAGAAAAAACTACCACCGAATGCGTATGTAATTAATGTCTCAGGCGGATGCAATTAGATTTATTAAGTGTTAATAGGGTATGGTGCAATCTGAATGAGATAAAATTGCTTAACGTTAAACCAACCACTCAAGATACAGCAGAACTTTATAACCACAGAGGATGGGAACCCAACATGATCTAAGGTACAAGACCATCATACTGGGGCAATCGTCACTGAAGTATTACTTCCGCGTTTTTCAGATGCATCATTAAGTATCGTGTATGGATGCAGCCTTGGATAGCTTGAAGTAACAGAATCTGGGTATGTGAAGTCCACTTATCACAACAGTTTTTGATGACTCAAATGAAGGTTTTGTGAAGTGTTGTGGCTGGAATGACTAGGTCAACAGGGCTTAATTCTAAGGATGAAGGTTTTATACGTTATGGTAGGGATAAGAGTCATTGGGTAAAAGGCAGAAATAAGGGTGGAAAATTAACTTTGTGACCATTTAAGCAGTTGGGGAGTCAGAAATTTATAGTCTGATAATTGAAGGTTTATGCAAATGTGGAATTGACACTAAAGAAAGGACAGCAGCAGAACATTCTAAAATAAATTAGTCAGTGGGGATCACCAAATTATTGTAAAATTGTTTGCCACAAGTGTGGAAACAAATTTAATCAATTGATTCATTTTGATACCAAATATATTCAAAAAGGTTGACTAATTATCTGGTGGGCTCCCCCCACTGGCAATATTTTCGTATATCAAATGGACTCTAATTTGGTTTAAGTGTGTATGTGATTGCAATGCGATGGTGTTTTCTATATATCCCACTGCTCTTGATAATTCATTTAATTACTGCTTTACATTATCCTGCAAGATGATCAAACACTTTACTGTTTGGTTAATATACAGACCAGAGAAAAATAAAAATCCTCTTTCAAGGAACATGAGGTCCTCATGTTGAAATGTTCTGTAAATTTGGAAAAATGGGCACCCGTCATGAGCGTGTTTCAAGATTCAAGATAATCTTCAAACCTCCTAGGGTTGAACCCCGGTGGGGTAACATATTTTCAGGGAGAATGATAATCAAACTGAGGCTACGCTAAACATCTGTGTCTTTTTTTGTAATTCACTGGCTTTTTAATTCACTGTTGTCTTTTTTTACTCACTGTATTTTAAATCATGCCCCGTCAGGAGGACCACTATATGATGCCAGTTGGCCCGTGCCCTTATTAGGGCAGGCATCACCAGATGTCACGTAAGATGGCATCTCAGCGCTCCAACTAAATGTGGAAGGTATCACTAGGGCAAAGATAAAATTCATCGAACATCTTCACATTACACATAAAGTCACTGAGATTCTCCTCAAAGAGACACACACTAACACAGTGCCATTCTGAAACTATGCGGGGGGGCTACACCTAGCTGCACACACCAAGAGTGCTACCCATGGGATGGCCACCTTTGCTAGTAACACAGCCCAATGAAAACAAATTGCAACCTCACCTGGCCGACTACAACTTGGAATGGGCAATACCAAAATTCCGATGTTCATGTCACAATGTCTACAAGCCACCCAACCATCGGCTTCAAGAAGACCTCTCTACCTAACTTATGGTCCCTTGGCATTTATGCCGGCCTTTCAGTCATAGCATTACCTGGGGTTCCAGGAAAAACCAACCCTGATGGACTACCCTAGAAGCACTGGGCCTCAAAATGCGGGGGGCGGGGGGGGTATACAGGAACTATTGCACGACCCCAATCAACCAGACACCTTCAACTCCGTAAGGTTGAATCGTCTTACAAACCCTGAACCACTCGCTTTTGCCCACTGACACAACCATCCCCCATTCATCGGACTGTTCTCGTTCTCGACCGCTTCCGAAGTCCCAACACATCCAATCACTGATCGCTCAGGAGCGCCTTGCTAAGCCTATACCAACAAAGCCAGTGAAAAGTGGAACTTCCATATGCAACTGGGACCAGTGCAAGAACCTGGTGGATTCATAAGTACCCCCAACCCTCCCGACACCAACCGCCTCCACCGGACAATTCCGACATCACAGCACTGTGTCAACTCTTGATTAATATAGCAAAGACGAACCACTCCATGTGGCGGCCGGTCGCAGTTATAATATCCCATCTTGGGATGAAAAAATGTGATATCCTTTACAATGATTTCCTGACTTCTGAAGAACCCGGGGAGAAGCTTCATCCAAGACAAACTTCTTGGACAGGAAACGCCGCAGTCGCTGGGAGAGACGTCCAAGGAAATCGACTTCAACCCCCTCCAGCAGAAAGCCTGGAAAGCTATAAACCGCCTCAACCGGCAATTTCCAAACCATTGACATGTCCAGTGCCTGCCCAACTCAATTGCTGACACTCCTCGCAAATGATCGTTTCCAGAACATTGATAAGTCACACCGCTCTGTCCAAAAAGAGATCACCAAACTCCGTCGGGCCCCGGCGTGGATGGTCGCTTTCAACACCTTCTCACTAGATGAGGCTTACCTCTGCTATCAGCCACTAAAGAGTGGAAAGGCCAAGGGCCCTGATACCATACCAGCAGAGTTCCTGAAGCAATGCGGCCCACGATGTCCTAGTTTGGCTCCAGAGTTCTACACACATGTTGCATTATACCAACCAGCGGCCTTACCCAGATCTGGAGGAGAGCTACTATCATCGCACTCCCCAACCAAAAAGCCTGTCGACAACCCTAAGAACTTACCCTCTACACTACAGCCCAATATCAATACTGTGTGTCTCCTTCAAACCCTTGAGAGGATATCCGGACCGCTGAGCCCGTCGTCCGAACCCCATCTGCCTGACGAACAAGCACGTTTTCGCCGTGGCCGGAGCCCTGGGTCCACCAGCTTGAGTACTCACAAATGATATTGAAGAACGCTTTACAGTGCCGTAAGGCAGGTGTCAGCTTGGTGGACCTTACTGCAGCATATGACACGTGTTGCACCAGGGCCTGACAATCAAACTTCGCAGGACCATCCTTGATCGTCACCTTGTACAACTCATACGTAACATGCTTGCAAACCGTACTTTAATTCTCAAGACCAGTGAATGGGCAAAGTATTCCGTCTGCGTCGTCTGAGGAATGGTGTACCACAAGAATCTGTATTGCTCCTATGCTTTCAACTTGTATATCAGCGATATCCTCAACAACATCTAGACATAGGCTACGCTGACAAATCTGCCCTCCTCCACTTCGTACAGCAATTGACAGATTTAAAACAAGCACACTTAACTACATACATGCCCTACTTGCAGCTATCGCAAATCCCAACCATCACAGTGAGTTGGCTCCAAATCAAACGTTACAAAATTTAGCAAATCCTCATACTCAAGAAGAAGAAGAAGCACAAAGTTCCTATACTGACACTCACTTATTCTATAATATCAGATAAAGAGAACATGGGGATTTTAAAACACTATTGCTTTTCTCTCCATTTTCCCCAACTCTCACTCATTGAAAATATACACATGTCTGAAACATGATCAAATTGGTTTGAGGTGGTTAGGAGACAATATAACCTTTAAACCATGGCTTCCTAATTGACTTGCACTACTTATAAAGGCCTTTCATAATCACGTTGCTACTTAGTGGTGTACTTACTATTAATATCATCTGATGACTGTCTCAACTATAAATTAGCTTGTGAGGACCTTCAACAAAGAAAAATGACCCACGCACAGGTGCCTACAAGTATGAACAAAAATCGGTCGCAAAAAAAATAAGTCCTTCACAACTGGGACTCTCAGGGCTAAACAAATATAAACTTGCCTCTAGAGGTAGGAGGTCTTGGCGAAGCAAGTTTATATTTGTTTAGCCTTAAACCTGCCTTAAACCGCAACCGTTTAAAGGACTTTTATTTTTTTTTTGGCGAAGGCCTTATTTTTTTCACACCCTCCGAACTGTTTAGGGGTAGGGGGGTAACATATTACTACTTTATTTTTTTTCAGGTACATTCAACTTAGTCAGTTTTATATCACTATTTAGCTAGTGAAATACTGACAAAAAGACACAGAAGCATTGGTAATACTCATACCATTTGACGGAGTGTTATGCTTTTTCAATCACCAAATTGGGCGAACGAAAATTGCATTTTTTAACAAATTAAAAAACACAAAAACACAAACAGACAAAAAATAAAAAAAATAAAAAAAATTTTACCTTAGAAACATTTAAGTTATCCGAAATTTTGACTGTTTTCACCCCTAAATATTTTTTCACCCCCGGTGTCCGCCAAAGTAAGTCAAAGCTTGACACTGTCATCTTTGCAATCTAGTGGTGGCCTATGGATCTCGATGTAATGTTGTGATCAAATTTCACGTCAATAAACCCGCCAAAAGATTCCTCGTGCTTTAAAAACCGTGGCTTTAGGCATAAAATTAGCCCTTTGAATGAATTTGAGCAAGGGATAGAGGCCATATTGGATTTATAGAACATGCAATGCACGAAATTTGCAAATTCCAGAAATTATTAGCGTAGGTATTCATGACAAAAAAAATCAATAAATAGAAAAAAGTGTACTCCATTTCCACCTGTGCACCACAATTCTCCTGACTATTGTACTTAAAAGAGTGAATTTCCACTAAAAAAGAGTAAACATCACTCAAAGAGTGGATTCCCTCGTTTTTGAGGAAGTTGTTATTAAAGGAAAAAACTGTTGAGGAGTTGAAGAAAGGACAACACGAAAACGAGTGGAAAATCCACTCTTTTTGGAGTGATGTTCACTCTTGAGTGGGGAATTCGCTCTTTTTAAGTACAAAACCACTCATATTGGGTGGTTTAAAAGAGTTCACTCTTTGGGGAGTGAAATTTTTTAGCAACTCGTTTACATGGAGAGAGCATGATTTTCAAACACATAACAGATAATAACACAGTTTACAGGACACTGTGGTATTGCCAAAGGACAGAGTGTAAATATCAACTTGTAGTAATTACGTTTTAAAGTATGCCGTGAAAATATAGATTTTCTTGGTATACCTTCAGGTAGGGTGCTAATTATAGATCGCAGAAGACACTTGGCACAAAACTCCCTCACAGTAGTAGCTTTATCAAATTAAGTGTATGCACAATGCTATATCTATATACAAACAAAGGCAAGTAAGGTGAACTTGGGGATTAAATCGTTACATCAAGAGCCACAAGAAATGATATCCTATTTTATATGTGAATTGTAGGGATCAATATGAGATGGTTAAAGGTATATTTTTTTTGCTATCATTCTAGGCATCTAAGCCGGTTCCCTACTGAGTGCTTCCCAATATATTAACACCTTGAGCAAAGGCAAGTAGCGAAAGTCGATATTGTCACCAGTATGATTGCAAAAATTTCTCAATCGTTTAACGTTATCAAACTTTTCTTGAAGATGTTGTTGTCAAGTCCAAAACACACCTGTTCTTGGGTGTGTGCTATAAAGGGAGCAAATTTTTGAACAGCCAGTAACATGTTGATCCTGCCTTAATTAAGGAGCATGCAAAGAACAAACCAATAGATTTCTGCATTAAACTTCAAACATACATTTTTCCCTTCGAACTATTTTCTCCTGAAACTTATTCCCTCAGTTCAGTGAAACGTGATATATTTTAAACTTACATTAGAACCCAAATTTGGTATTTTCTTGCATAACTTGTTTGGCATATCAGGTATGATTCAAAATACTGACTTGAATATTAGCCATACAAAATTAAGGGTTATTGAGATAGGTTACTCAAAAACTTTTATCAAGTTTACTATGGGCCTTTCTACTATATGCAACAATAAGATTAAAGATTGGTTAATAAGATTTCAACTGTCTGCTGATTATATATGACAAGTGTCAGATTTCAACTGTCTACCACTTTCTTCATATATCAAGAACATGATGGCTTTTAAAGGGGCATTTGTGATCCACCGACCTGTACCCTGACTTAACTTTAAAAAAAGGTGAGGATTTTTTATATCATCTGAATGTTGCGGGAAGTATAGTTGTGTGCATAAAACTTAGTGAACTTCGAATCTACTCTGAAGAAATTCTAAATCTTTGTATTTCAACAACAGTTAAGACTATGGGGCATCGTGATTCCACACTGTGGCTCATAACATCAAAAATGCACCATCAGAATCAACTGAAATTTTGGAAATAAACCTTTTCTCGGGGATATCAACGTGAAAGCATAGATATAAAAATAAATGTTTTACGATCACGAAATGCACCTTTAAAGTTACAATCAGTTGTATTTGATAATCAGAAAGACATCATAAAAAAATCTGATTTGGTGGGTTAAGGGGGTTACGACCAAAAAAAGGGATTAATTAAAATGTAACCGATACGGGTAAATTTGGATGGGGTTCAAAGTTTGTATGCACTGTTATTTCTGTATTCTTACCAAGTTTTCATACGAAAAAGTATATTTTTACTTATTTTTCACTCTCGAGGTATTTCTACATTTTCCCCATATTTTTGCATGCAGAGATCCATAATTAGTGCCTTTAATGTGGTGCCAGCAAAGTACTCAAAATGTTTTTTTTAATGTTGTAATTAGATTAACCATGTTCAACAACAAAACCACAGAATTAAAACTTTAATTTTGCATGTATTTCATAGGTGTCACGGAGTTCATCCCGTAGATCAAATAAGTCAAATATGGCATTTGATTATTAAAAACAAACTTGTCATGCCATGTTGAAAATGATTTTACTCCTGTACTCAAAGCACTCAAACTACGAGTCAGTCGTGTTGATGTCTAGACATTTTGAAGGCAAGTGTTCTGATGCACATAATTGGCTGTTACTGACGTATAGCACCATGGACCTAGAGAGTAATATAGCACTAATTTGTCAATTCCGGTGTACTTATTCCCTATGTAACATGCTACAGGACTCCAATTACTACACAACGTGCATAATATGTAAGGCTCTGGTACAGTTACAGTCTGCATCAATGTTGCTGCAGTGTATAAATACCTACGCTGTCTCAGCAGAATATATTTACCTCGGGATTATCGATCGGATGAGCAAGCACTAACAATTTACAATCACATAAAGAGGGTTTATTTTCATATTTAACTTGTTCTCTTTTTCTTATATCTGGGTCACATTTGGGAAAAGAAAGGGGAATCAACTGCATGCCCTTCAACAAAACTCTAATCGATGGGCTGTTTTGGTGTATTAGTACAAGGGGTACAGTTGTCATAGGTGTTATGTATGAGCCATGGGGTACTTTACAAACCTATGACTTAACATTATGGTATGACCACTACAAAGTAGAGAATCTATAGACATTCTCATAGATGTCTGATAGCTTAGAGGGCAAGACAAGCATGTAACGTATGTAGATCATGATGTGTGCAGTTTAACACTGAATTTTAATTGGTTATAAACCATGATGTCATGCCAAAATGCTTTTTGAAAACCCATGCAACCCATCACAAAATTTAAATTCCTTTAAATCCATCTATGAGCGACTTTCTTCAAATTTAAACTATATACCCACTTATGCTCAAAAGTGATTTTTGTGCATTTGTTTGTGATGGGTGTTGTCCTGATAACTGACTAAAATAAAAAAATTGTACAAGATTATTTTTGTAAAGATATCAAGATCCTCGATAGCTTCACCAATTTTTTTAAAAAAATTATGTTGAGGAAAATTAATTAAATCAGCACCATCATAATAGCCATACGGTGACCTGTCATCTTGACTGGGGCACTTAAATATGTTACATATTTTAGGGTAAGTTGGCCCACTATTTAATATTTTCATTTAAAAACACTTTTGTCATCATTAGTAAACTGTGGCACTGTAATAATAAAATAAAAGGAAAACAAATCTAGAAAGGCCAGCTGCGAACTTATTTATGTTCCGTAATAATAAGAAAATAATTGGATGGATTCATTACTCACAAAATGGACATATCCACCATTTGGGAAAAAATGACTAATTATGGCTTAACCCACCATTTACTATTTGAGCAATTCTTGTCGATGTGGAACAAACGGGCTATAGACAGTTGTGTTCCCTTCTATACATCCATCTATGTAGCTGTAGCAGTAGCAGCAGTCACTCATGTATTCTTACCATGCCTATCAAGGAGGGTGTTAAAAAAGAGCAAAACAAGATCTCCACCAGTAACATGGTTCTTTCTGGACACTTCAATACGACTGATTTCCTCAAGCAAAACACAAAATTTGGTGCAAAATGTTGTCCCAATGAAGGTTGTACATTTCCACAGTGAGAATCAAAGTGTAAATAACACATGGACAAGTTCCATTTGAAAAGCAATTAGTCCTGCCAATATTTGCAGTACACCAACCTGCCAGTAAGTATGCATCATGTAGAAGTAGTTTTAAAGACACACTTCTTAGTTTAAAAAACTTGAAATTCTTGACAACCAATTTGTGCATTTCGTAAACATGTGACAGAAGAATCAAATTTGAATGATCTTTACATTCATGTCAATCATAAAGGCTTAATACTTCAAGGTGAATGACGAGTGATTAATAGCCTTAAGATTGTTTAGTTGAAGGGAAAATTTCTCTGATGCCATATGACTTGCATATCTGTAAATGCCATAAACCCTCGGGTCTATCTGAGCCATTTTTTTGTAAGTTAAGTCTTCTACCGGGGAGTTTTTACTCAAAAAGGAATAGCCATTGATATCATATTTGAATTACCTTAAATCCCTTATGTTGAACATGAAGTCAAAAGACGAATAAGAGTTAAAAGCAAATTTGAGGAGATGCTTGTTTTATTTAGTTTACATTATTAGGGAAACCAAAATCAAATACAAGGAATTTGAGGTGGAAGTGAAGTGAAATGCAGAATTTTATCTTTTAGACAACATATGTGCTTATTGACAGAATCTCCAAGCCATGCATAGTATTGAAAGGCCAGAATAACAACAACTACTAAATCTACTAGGCAGGCATCAGCACATGATCGGGCAGATATTGAACTTTCTTATTTTCATTGTCATAAAGGCACATTTCATGATTTAGAAACTTTCCCTTTTATTATGGTACACTAGATATCCTGAGAAAGTGTTCTTCACATTTCAGTTGATCTGTCTTGGGTTTGATGTCACGAGCAACTTACCTGGATCACCGTGTCCCACAGGCTACTGTGCTGTAATTATGTTTAGACAAAAAAAAAAAAAAAAGTTGGTCTACAAAAGAAATGTGAAAAAGTGAAATGCAAAAGGCACTTTTTTAGGGGAAAAATGATTAATGTGAAAATGCAGGATTAAAAAAAATTTAATTGCATTTTTGAAAACACTTTGTTTCCCATTTTTCCACTTATCATCCAAATTTTCAACTTTTTTGGAATTTTTTCTGACAAAAAACCTTTCAAGGTGAGAAAAAAATATGTGGCGCGAAACAACCAATTTTAAAAAATGTGCACGGTCTTCTAAGACAAAATTTTTCTATGCCTTTACAGAGAGAAAAATACACATGTGATTTTTATGCTGAGATGATACCAATTTGCAAAGCAGATTGAAAGCACATGAAAATAATGCTAACAGGATTCACATGGTCCAAAAATCTTAACTTTTAAAGTAGACAAAGCTCTGTGGCATCATGCAAAGCATTTAATGAAAATAATTTGTTCGACTGATAGGCCAATAATTTTGCTTTTCTAAATTATTTAACAGTATCTGCAGCTAGAATTTACTATGAGCCTTGACCCTATCCGCTTATATGTTAAAAATAGAAAGTTGAATGGATTTAAAAAGCCTAGTGTGTGACAGCCATATAGTCAGAAGGTACCTCATTCAGGGACTTTCCATGTTAGCCCTGGAGCTAGCACAAATTTGTACACATCTCAGTACAAAAGGTTTGGAGTGATAAATATGGTGACAGACTGACCGGAACGCCTGAAAACGCGATTCTAAGTGCCGCCAGTGGTGCCTTAAGGAGAGGCGGGCCAAAACAAAGTTTGTACAGGGGTCAAATTTATAAATTGATACAATGCATGTTGAAAAGCACATGTTCAGGAGTCTAACATAAGGATTCAGAAAAGGTTAGTTTGTAATATGTCCAGCTAACGTTTCAGAGTTATAGGGTAAAAACAGAAAAAATCAATAAAATTAAAAAAAAACAAGTGACACAGTAAAGTTCGATAGCTACAAATTACAGAGTCACAGTAAAAATGGGGCAAATTATTGGTGGAGAGTTCATAGGATTAAAATAAGGAATAGTTTTGACTGTCGTGAATGCTTAGGGTTTCCGATGTAGGGGGGCACAGAAGGTCAACATCCATGCATTCAATGGGGCTTGCTCTTGTTACCCCCCTACTTTCGTAAGCAAGCATTTGAGATACTCAAACTATTCCTTAATTAATCCTATGAGCTTCACCAATAATTTGCACCATTTTTTTATAAATCGGAGGCAATTTTAAAATTTGACCCCTGTACAACTGAAATTGACCCTTTTTATGATTTTTTTGCTGTTTTAGCCTATAACTTCTGAAACTTTTAGGCTGTACGTATATTACAACCTATACCTTTTCTGAATCCTTATGGTTTGTTGTTTTTGTTTTGTTTTTAGACACATAACATGGTGTGCTTTTCAACATGATTGGACAATTTACAATTTGACCCCTTACAAGCTTTTGTTTTGGCCCCTCTCCTTAGGCACCACTTGCGGCCGTCAAGAATCACTTTCAGGAATTCCTGGCAGTCTGGTCATCATATTTTAATCACTCAAACCTTTTGTACTTGAGATGTGTTTACAAATGTGTGCTAGCTCCCGGGGTTATTCCTTACTTTGATACTTATTGGGACTAAGTATGAGAGAGAGACAGTAATGAATGTAACCCACTATGGGGTCCTCCTCAAGCTACTGCAGTACATAATCCTTTAGCATTCCAGGAACTATGATGATTACTCAACCATACACCACAGTAACCCCATGGCTTTCACTATGTTTAAACTTCAGTTGTGCATATAAGCACTGCCAATAAAAAACTCTATATTACAATTTTATTATTTACTTTGGGGATTGTTCCACATTCTTTTTTTGCAATTGTAATATTTTCACATCCCAAATCAACATTTCACATGTTTATATCCTACACTTTAATCAATACTACATAGACTGTTTCTTTACCTATGAACTGGTAAAAATAGTTGTTGGAGTCAACACAACAATGTGTAATGCTCAATGTTTTCTTGCCTTTGAACTATGATAACTAAACACAATAGGGATACTTTACCTTTGGATGAGAGAGGGAATACAGACGGAATACTAGAAAGAAACTTTGAATCAACATGAGTCAAAAATAATTCTTGCCTCTTTAGTGTTGATCAAAGTATAAGATGTTAGCCTCCACAGCCACACAATGCTATTATAAGTTTACTACTTTGAACTGCTACTTTGCAAATATTCAGTGGCTCTGAGGAATTCTTCCAGAGAACAGGACTCCAAGGTAACACTGTAAAAATAGATTAGTCCAATTTGTGGCAAATTAGGTCCTATAAGATGCATCATTTTTGACTAACTTAAGTCAAATGATGTCGCGATGACCAATTTGGTAGGAAATTTGCCTAATTTTTCAGTGTAAGAAATTATTTCCTTTTGATACGAAGTCCCTGGTTCATTTTCCCAGTGGGCCATTTTGGAGCATTGATGGATTACAAATAGAATTTTTTCTCTCCCCACAGCTCATTTGGACTTTTGTTGGTAACTGAACCATGAAATTATCCATCTTAAATTAAAGGGATTTAAAAGCATTCCGTCCTATGTACCAAGACAAGACTTCCATATTGACCCCTCCTTTGACGTTCTTGAACAGATTTCTTTTTATTTTTGGCTTTAGGTTTTAAGGCTATTGATGTGTTAGGCAATATAAAAAGAATTTTTCCTGTTTGAAATTTAAAGGGGGTTCATATGGAACTTTTTCCAATACTCATACCTTAACATGCCCATCACGTCAGTTTTTTGATAAAAGCATAGACCCCTGTATTGTCCCTAAGGGTGTGGTGTCCCGTGCTCTGAGCAAGGGTGTAACAGGGGGAAAATTCCCGGTTTTGGAGGCAGATTTGCCATGTTGGAAGAGAGTTTGGAGGCAATTTTCCTGTCATAAAGGCAAAAAATCTGTAACCACCACCGCCAATGGCGGTATTGACGGATTGCTTTTTCTTTTTTTCTCCCTAGGGTATTGAGCTCCGGGGGCATCGAATAATAATGTACATTGTGTATGTATAGTCTATCCTTGATTTTCCAAGAAGTTGGAGACCGAAAAAGTCCATAAGCCAGTTCTGCCTGCATGGAAGGCGCTAAAGCGTAAGTGGACTGTTTTGACCAAACCTCAATAACAAAACTCCATTTCCGTGCATTTAGGCGGTCGCCTATGAGCTTATCAAAGGCAAGAAGCCTAAACACTTTCATCTATAGACTAAAATTATATTGAAGTTTGGCTACTCTATAAACCTCTAGAAAAAATATTTGACTTTTTTGGGAAAGTTGACCTTTTTTTGACATTTCCTCTTTCCTCCCCACCCCCCTGTCTACCCAGGGGGTACCCCTGGGGAATGGGTTATCATAGTTTAGTAGGGGCTTGGTACTCTAGCTCATCTGAAAAAAGTTATGGCCACATGTTTATCTTTTTTGTGAAATGTGACCTTTTTGACCTTTCCTTTCCGCCCACCCCTGCCAGACCCGTGGAGGAACCCTGGGGAATGGGTCCTTTTTGTTGTCCAGGCCACACATATTGTACATACTCCACATCCTTACATTTACAGACATTGCATTTCATTAAGCCGGATTGTGCTAACGCAATCGTCCAAAAATGAGGCCCATTAAAGCTTCCAGGGTGGAAACATAGCCCCAGCCCCACCCCCCCAAAGCAAGAAAATAATGGTATGATGATGTGTAGTTATCCTGTTTAAAAATATTTCTGGAATGCTACAAAGTGAATTACTTCATATCCAATAAGCTACATCTTAATAACTTCCAAATTTCAACACAGGAGGACCAACCTTATCAATTATTTATATCAATCACCCTTCACAAACTCTAGATTTAAGGTCCACCCATCAGCTAGAATTGTAATAATAATTATTTTTTTATGTGCTGTACCATAATGGACGGACGTGCTGTCATTTCCTTTCTCCGGTTCTTTCTTCCTGTACTGGAAGTACACACCCATAGTGTTGATAATTATTTATGGTCACTGAGTTTCACCTCAGGCTTGTCATGTATTATGTCTTGATTGTGATGTAAGCATATTGAATTGTTTTCTACTAAAGATAAAGCTATTTAAGATTTTTAAGTGTAGAAGGTCGTTTGGATTTTGTTATAAGCTATAAGATGACCAAAACTAAAGAGTTTTTAAATATCTGATCAATATCTTCTTATGGTTTATCATTGCTATTACTAAAGATAGCAAAACATCTTGAGGGACATCTGATGTAAAGTTACTGAACTATTCCTGAGAGTCTATTATGAAGATGCCAATAGTGAGCAAGACAATTCTTTGCCTGAAGCTGGATCACTTTACTATTCTTTTGAATTGGTAAAAGTTTCCCTGATTTAAAATTTTTTACACTTATCAGTTCTTGCAGATCAATAATGATCAGTTAAATGTGCATAAAAAACACAAAAACAGTGATGAAATTAGAAAGTTATTAAAAATGCGAGAATTTATGATGGAAAGCCACCAATATTAAAACATGATTGAAGTAACAATTGACCTAGCAATTTAGAGCTGCTAATGTAACAATATTGCCGATGGTACAGTTTGGCCTTGCAACTTATATGTCTTAACACTACAACTAAAGCCCACTCTTTGCCTTTAAAAATAGCGTTTGGAAAGTATTTTCATAATCCTTGTTATTGCAAAAGCTTATTATAAATTACAGTATCTATTGCTCAATCAAATGCTTGTTTCCTATATTCATGACATTTCAAGACAAATTTGCAGTAGGAAGTTACTGTGCACTTTTACTAATGAAAAAAGTAGATAATCTAATTAAATAAACTTGGAGTATCACAGACATTCCACAAAATAGCTGTTTTTGTCTAATATAGGATAGCCAAAACTACCACTATTCCAACACCACTGAATACAAGGATATTGAATTATGAATACTTAATGGAAAATTGCCAAAACTATCCCTTAAGACAATAAATAGCAAGCAAAATAATTTTGTTATATGCTACTTTCAAATATTAGCAAAACTGCGACCAAAATGAGGTTTGGTGATTAACAATTTGCTGAGGATAACCAAACTATATTATGCAATCAAACACTGCAAATTAAGTAAATGTCACTTTCTATCTACTGAAGATAGCAAATTCAACCACACAAAAAAATACCTGGGATTAAAATTGTATATAGGTTTGTTTTACTACCTTTTGAAGATAGGCAAACTACATATATTAAACACGCTACTTAAAGGTGCGTTGTTACGATCGTCTCCTTGAGACCCCCATGATTTACCGGAAGAGTAGTATCGAATCTGATATCAGATGAAAGGCCTGTTATTTTATCATGTCGTTCTGAAATTTAAGCCCCTCAAATCCATTTTCATTCTTAAGATATAAAACAAAAAACTGCCGTTTTAGTGGTTAACCATCAATATTAGCACAGTATAAATGAAGGAGGCGAGGAGACGGGAAAAAAAAGGACAAGACGGGGCGGAAAAACAACTTCACTGTGTACCCCTGGGATAGGGGAAGCAGCGTTGGAGTAAGGGAATTAAAAGGCACAGCCTCTCATATCAAAGGACATCGTATTAACGAGACTTCCTTCGATGAACAATACACAATAGACATAAATCGGAAGGCTGGGTTTGTGTTTTTACTATCTTCTGAAGACATCCACATTAGAGCAGACCCGCACAAAACACGACTAACTTAATGCCCCCAAAAATTTAATGGCGCGAGCTACCTTGAAGATAGCACATAAAGGAAACGAGAGCCAAAGTTGAGCAAGCGAGGGGAAAAGGAGGGGTGGGGTTTATAGAGACAGTGACCCCCTGGCTTCTAAAGAGAGCAGAACGACCAGATCCAGTGACAAGCAACACAACACAAAGGAAGATGTGAAGTTAAGGGTGGACAGAGATACTATGAGGATGAGCAAATATGAAAAACTACAAAAAAAAATAGCAAGAATTAAAAGATCGGTTTTGTTCTATCTTCTGAAGATAGCCACAACCTATACTCTGTAAACCTAGAAGTTACAAGTTAACAATTAAACCAGTCTCAACAGGAATGCCTGGTATTTGTCGGACTAAAAGGACCAGTTATTTTGAGTATCAGTGTAAGCATTTTGTTTTGTTTCTACACCACGCCACTGTGTCTTCAAAGTGTGCGATTAGACTGCCGTCTACGGAGGTGTATAAGCGTTTTGTAGTAAGGCGCGATAAGGCTGCGCAGCGCATCGATTAATTTACTTTGTACTTCGAAGTTTATAAAGTATACATACCCACCAAACTACCCACATTGAAAAGTAATTTCATTTTTTACTCGCTACTGAAGATAGCAAAATGACAATAACCAAACGTTATTTCTTTTGCTATATACTGACGATACTAAAACAAAATTACCCTACACCCAAAGTAGCAAGATTTTTAAAAATTTGAAGTGGTTGAATTGGTTTAAGATATCCAAACTACATCATAACCATCAAACACCCACAACTTAAGTAAATTTCATTTTACTATCTACTGAAGAACAAAAATTACCCTTACCACCCAGTAGCAAGATTTCAAGTTTGAATTGGTAAGAATCCAAACTAACAATTCATACTATCAAACACCACAACTTAAGTGAATTCTTTTTAATCTACTGAAGGAGAAGCAAAAGGCATTCACCCAAAGTTTTATTTCTTTTTGCTATAATATGACGATACTAAAACAAAAACTATGAGACACCATGAAGTACTAAGATTTAAGTGGATTGATTTACTTCTACTAATCTCCTGAAGATGCCAACATTTCATTAAATTTACTGAATGCTAGCATAACTCATCAGACCATTAAATACAACAAGTTAAATGGCTGCTGATGGTGTTTCCTACTATTCTACTAAAGAGGGCAAAACTCCATTATACCATAAAAGTGATATTTATGTTGTGTGGAAATAGCAAATCCTATTAATTCCATAGGCTATCTGGATAAAGAGGTTTATTACTTTCTATTTAACATCTACTGAAGATCTACTAGCAAAAAAACTATGCCATTAAAACACCGAGATTTAAATGTTAATTTAATTTACTATTTACTGATAGCCAATGTACATCATACCATATAAAATGCCGTTCGTTTTAAGATGGGTTGATGATGTATATCTACCAAAGATTAGCAAACCTATGTTAATAAACAAACGACCAGGAAAATCATTATGTTTTGCATTTACTGAACAATTAAAACTTACTCTACGGTCAATCCCCCCCCAAAATATGAGAAGCAATGATTTGCTTATCAGTAATCTGATATACATTGGCATTTCAAAATTCCACATACTCTTAAAATATTTAACAAGCCTTAGCTACTGAAGATTTTAATTTGCTGTGTGCTGAATTAAACGCATATAATATGATTTTGAGTTGTTGCTTCTGAAGTGAAGTTAATGATACCAGCTTATTTGTTCACCTGTTTATGACTCTTCCATAAGATATCCTCAAAAAAGCTTACCACCCCTGAAAAAAATTCAGTTCATTCTGACTCGGCATTGTGGTGTTGTGAGGTGCACATCACAGTGTCTTATAGGCACTGTGTCGGTATTTCTATCTACTTATAGATAAGAATTTGTGGTAGATTGTATCTGCAAATAAGATTAGTCACAATACAATAATTTAAATCCAAATTGTTCAGATGGTATCAAAATTCAATCTTTTATAGATAAGTGGGGTAAAGATCACAAAAATGCCCCCATTTAAATCATGTGTGTCCAACTCTACACTTTTAAATTTAACATCACAGGCCTAGTGGCAAGACTTTAATTTTGGCTTGTCAAAGAAACGCTCGTATAGCAATTTAAATCCGCACACTGAAGTTCAATACTTTTCGCTGATACAACTTGATAAAATAATTAACTTTGTTATTGTTATTGATAGACACACGGTGGTCAATGAGCCAGGTATGCATGGCAATCACTCATGATATCAAAATAGAAGCATCCAATTTAAGGCACAGGACTTTTTTGTGGTTGTCAAGAACACAGAATTCTTCTTAAAGTATCTACTGCAACATTTAGTCATGGTTGAAGTGAGCAATTTGTATTCTAACAAGTTTGAATTGTAAGATATTTTACATAAGTCCAAGATTACATTCAATATAAGGGAATATCATGTAGAAAATATAGCCAGTGTTTGTAAGCTGAAGTGGAGAATACTGATTACGCTGAGAATAATTGACCAACTCCCAGGTAATATGCAGTTAGAGCACACTGCCCATGTGTAAGGCCGCTACATGCATATCCAACTTGGATGCTTCTATATAAATATTAACTATCGATTACTACATGGCCAGTTTCTTCATCGAAGCAGCTCCATTGGTGTTTTATCAGGTCTGAGATCCACTTTTGACAACAAAGCCTGGAAAATGGGTGCGAGGTGAAAATGATCAGGCAAAAAGCCTGAAAAATTTCATGCCTGTTTCATGTTGTGAATATGTTTTGCATCCAAAGTTCATAATTGTGATAGGAAAAAGATATTTTCTTATGAGTCATTTCACTTACTTCAATGCAATTTTAATTCTTCCAATGATCTTATGCTAAACCAGTTGCCTTGGTTGCCAAGTTCTTTGAAAGGGAGACCGTAAACATGAGCAGAAGAAGACTTTCAGAGCGAGGACATACCATTCAGAGGTTTGGTCATGTACACCCTACATCCCCAATGAGGGCTCTGCCCTGGATCCCACATAAGTGCCCTCTGGATCCCATGATTGTTGTGGTTGGTTGTCCCGGCTCCACACATGGAGATGTGGGATCTGGTCTACACATGTGAATGGTGCTGTGGCGTTGGGGTTAGCTGTGGAGTAGCCATGCATGTTCACTCCCAGTTGGCCTCACATATTACCTCCTCTCCACCTATTGGTCGACTTTGAAGCAGCCACAAGTGTTAGGTACGTATGTAGAGGGACACACCAACTGTACACTACTAACTGGGTCATATACTTTGGCAGCCCTATCTCACAACTACTGCATCACAAATGGTTTCAGTGCACACTATGAAGTAGCTGCCATGTGACAATGTTCAAAATTTTCTCTGTAAAAAATGGCAGAACTGCTGGCAGCGGGGCCTAGCAGTTTCTGTTTTTTCTGGGTTTTGTTCACAGACATATTTTGTTAATTTACAAACCAAAAAATAAAGGTTTTAAGGTACTTGCCTTGTTTTACATTGATATTCATTTTAAGACGTTAGCTGTTACTTAAAACCATGAAGGGAACCCCCAAAAGCAACCCCAAGATAACCACTGAATTAAGTCAATGTTTACGGTTCATTTTTACAGAAAACAATGCAATATTATACTCTCTTAATTTCCACTTTTTAAAGTACGGTACTAAAAGGGCCAATTTTTCAAAGAAAGAAGATTTTTAAGTCAATTTCTATAGATAATTTACAAAATGCTAAGATTTTTAATGTTCTTGTTAAATTATTAAGAGCTAAATTTTAGCCCCCCCCCCCCCTCCCCCCCAACAAAAAAAAAAACTGCAAAGGTTGAAACTTACTCTTTTCAGATTGGGCCTGTTGTCAATCTTTGAAGTGAAAATTCATCTTTGCAAAGAGCAATATATCTAAATGGAAGTATACCATGATGCTTGTTGTTGAGTGAACTTTCCGAATTGTTTGTTCATATTTTTTTAATAAAACAAGAAATTGTGTGTTGAAACAAGTAAAGGCATCTTAATTGTAATAAGTTACTTGAAGGTTTATGGAGATTGGCGGATGAATCAACATTGCAGGTGGTTTAAACTGCACGGCCTCCATGGAGGAAACATAGATGTATGAATTGTAGTCAAGGTTATCTCAAAAACAAGAGACCAAAACTCCATTCAGCATCATGCCTTATCACTTCAGCAATTGACAAATTATTTGTTTTCCTGTTATTTCAACAAATCGTTAGCTCCCAAATTTACCAAACTTTCAAGGATACGAAGTTGGGGCGATTTTCCCTGGTTAGTTTTGCTAAATTTGCTATAGTTACTGCATTGGAACTCTATAGATATCATTAAACTTTGAACATATTTTTTTCACCTTTTTAAAGAAATTATGAGTAGCATGATATATAAAAAAAAACATTTCACATTACAAAAAATAAGAGTAGCCACTGATATAAAAACACATTCCTAAGGGAGACAGGATTCAGTGCTCCTAATTCCACATACATGAAAAAACTAAGAGTAGCACTGATATTAATAAAAATTCCTTTTAAAAAGGAATTGCACATTCAATCATAATGAATCCATGTTGTTTATTTATTTTTACATTTATTATTGACTGGCAGTGCTGAAATTTGAGTTTGGATGTGTGCAGGGGGGGTTGGACATGACAGCCAAATTCAAAACGGCATAACGTTCGGTGCTAGTCTGTTTCAAATAAGTAATGGTAGGAGGGCGTTTGAGCATACGAACGGTTACACACAGACTTGACCAGGCCTGGTCAGGAATATTTAAATCTAAAAACTGGACCGTTATTGGAAATTACCACTATTTGCAGCGGGTTAATTTTTTCTTAATTTATATGATTGGTACTAAGATCTTTTGAAAAAAGGTCTTAAGGAGATAATTTTAATGGCACTTGGACGAGACTGCATAGTAAATGCATGTAGCAGTCCACAAAATTACCGTTTGGAATCCCCAATGCCCAAATCGAGCTGATCGTGTCCTACCCCCATTGATTTGTGCTAGTTGATATTACATTCTTAATTATATGATTATAAATTTAATCATTGATTGGTACTCAGGAAAATAGGTAGACTCTCATTCTGAAAGAAAATGGTAGTATTCTGCGAGTATAATTTTAATTGGAAATTCAGAGTGTGGTTTTTTAGTGGAGAATTATGAAAAGATAATGTTATTAGATATGGAAAGGGGGCACGAGTTTTTTCCATATGGTCACTTTGCGGTCAATAATTCTCTTTTTTCTGACCATTTTTTTTTTAAAGTTAAAAGTCTCTTAAAATCTTAAAGAAAGATCCCGGTAAAATTAAATTCTATTCACCTATGGAGCGGGAAGCCGAGACCTTTTTTTTTTATATTCTTGCCTTTAAAACCATGAAGATATTCACATGATATAATTTAAAAAACACCACCATTCCTACATGAGGCTCCTAATCACAGGTTTTCATGTGGCTCCTTTCATGAAAACATCTGAAACTTTTTTAGAATGGGTTTTATTTGGGAAATTCAGCTGTCTTTCGAAACAAGAGGGGTAATTTATTCTTTAACACAGGATTTTTTAATAATTTTTAATTCAAAAAGTATTTATTTATTTTACATATCAAAATCATAATCAATAAAGAATTATTAATAAAAGAATATAATTATATATAACATGCACAGGCCCACACATCTGAGAAAATCTCGGCGTATAGGACTGTACGGGACTCGACCCCGGACCCTTTTGCTTTCTATAAGGTATCTGTTGGCTGTTATAAATTACAGTGCAGTACCACCAGCTGACTTTTGAATGGGTAATTTCAGTGCAGCAGCACCAGCCCTGACTTTTTAATGGTTTAAAATTTTAAGGGAAGTGGCACCAGCCGACTTTTGAATGGTTAATCGATTTATGGTACCAGCCTGCGGTTAGCATAACTCCAGTTATTTCGACACGGTGTTGCCATTTTGCTCGTTGCTCGTGTTAACCAATCATCCTGCGTCTAGGTTGTGACGTTGTGCTTTGTTGGATTGTTTTTTATTTATGCCATTCGCGCCAGTTCTTCACTTGGCTTTAATTCTCAACCGTCTTCATGCATGTCGATTTTTTTATACCTCCCACCACTCCCTATCTTCATTTAAATCTTTATGCATTATTTTTTTTTAACTCGGTTTTTTTCTTTAGGCTTCACCTACAAGTGCGTTTTAGCACTCTTGGTCTCAGAATTCTTAGCTTTTTTCGCTGGAATTATCCTCTGTTGCCGTATCATGCGCCAAACATATATCAACAATTCATTCTATTTGTGGCATGCTCGTCTAGCTAAATTATTTTGCTATTAGTTCAATTTTGTCATTTTTGATATTTCATGTCCGTTTCAGCTGTGTAATAATTACTCGTTCTCTAGGTTTCATCCAATATCGAGCTCTTAGCTGATCTTTGTGTTTCAGAATTCTTTGCTATTAGGCTTGAATTATCTTTCGGTTGTCGTATTATGAGCAATATAATCAAGCAACTGTTATTATTTTGTCGCAGTGTCATCTACACAATGCCTTAATTGGATGTCTAATGCCAATTGATGTCATTTTTTTTTTTTTTAACAGTTTGTTTTTTTTTAATTAATATTAATATCGTTTGGATCACAAAGGAAATAAGGGAACACAATTTATATTGCTTAATATAATTAAGTTTATTGCAAAAACGCCAATAAAATGATTAACACCAGGAAGGAAATGATTTCTGATCCTTGTGGGTGCTGGTTACGATTGTTGGGAAACCATTCGTCTTCACCATTTTGTCTTCCACAACCACACATTCAGGGGTTGTATTTTTTCGGGGAAGCGAACCGGCTTCTTGGAAATGGGTAATTCGCTATTTTGCAACCGGGGAGTCAGTCGCCCTTCTGGGTTTGTGGACAATTAAAAATTTCCCTCCCTCCCCCCATGTGGTGGTAGACCAGCAGAAGGTCTTTTAATTTCTCCAATTAGGTTTATTGGTGTATGGTATCTTGCCTATGCTTTTTTAACTTATTGAACTTTTGTATTTGTAATTAGAATTTGGGGAGGTTGTTTTATGTTACGATTATGTAGAATCTTTGTTTTGTGCGGAATATTTAAGAAATTGGGTCATTTAATGGTTCTGAACCTTCTATAAATTGAACTTGAAGCATATATGTAATAAATGAAATGGGAATGGTAACTTAAGTTAGGCTAGTGGATAGGTCAGTTCCTCAGCAAAAATAGTTGTAAATTATGTATTCAATAAGGATTTAATTGGAACTTCAAGTGTGAAGTTAGGTTATATTATTGGATCGGTACCTTCTTTGGCAATTGCTGGGGGTAAGGAAACACACCGGCGTAGTATATTAATAGTCGCATGTGCCTTAGATTATAACAGGAAACTATCGAAATGTGTAGTTAGGCCTGTCCATCCGGGGTACCTTCTTTTGCAAAATTGCTGGGAGTGGGAGCCTCAGTGGTTTAGTATATGCTGGTCGCGAGTGTTTGGAATTGGGAAGAAAAAACTGGATTGGATACATAAATAGTTTGAAAATACTTGATTTGGATTTGGAAATAAATAGGGATTGATTTGAATTGGAAAGAAACTGGAATTTGGATACAAAATTATTTGAAATACTTTGATTTGGATTTGGAAATAAATAGGAGTTTGATTTGGATTGGAAATAAATAGGAGACTAATTCCACATTCATATCGCATTGCTCCTGTGTTTTATTCATTTCTCGGGTGGTATGCCAATTATGCAATTCACTTCCATTCTGCCTGATATGAAGTGAATTTTCAAACAGATTTTTTCAAGTATTAATTTAACAATCCTGTGTTGGCCTTGGCCTAAATTACTATTATAATGTGCTACTGCCGTGTGTAATACTCCTAATTTTTGGTGACAATTGAGATTAGGCTATGTGCTATATGCCATACTGCTATCATATTAAGATTGATTTGGTTGATAATACCATGGCTGTTCTGGCATGGTATAAATGTTGATGCTCATATGTGAAGAGATTTATAAGATAATACGTACATTGTGCAAATTAATATGTGTTAATTGACTATTGATGTGTTAGCTTTCCCTACATCATGTGATTTGACAGTGATCTAAAATGCTTTAGAGTTGACTTTCTGCTCATATAGTAGTAAATTAACACTGTGTTTAAATTAACTACTGAGTGTTAGCTTTCCGCTCATCATGTAGAGATGTTTGGATTTCAAGCAATCCTATAAACTTGAATGCGTTATAATTAAATTGCTGAAAATTGATGTGTTAGCTTTCCGATCATAGGTAGAGATGTGGCTTTCCGTCTCATCTATAAATTTGAAATGCTTATAATAAATAAAATTGACTGAGTAATCTCTTAAATTGAAGCTTATAATATAATTGATATGGAAATCTTTAAATGGTTTGCTTGCCTGGCCATCTTTTGATAATGGCACAAGTTTAGGCTGCTGCCATTTGACATTAAAATTGCATGGAAACGGCGAGAAAGGCCGCTACCTACTTCTTGCCTCCTTGTTTTGTCTTTCCCTCGTTCCTTGCCGTGTGAGAGATAATGTAAGTGAAGTGGCACCAGCCGGACTTTGAATGGGTAATTTAATTGAAGTGGCACCAGCCAGGACTTTAAATGGTTAATTTAAGTGAAGTGGCACCAGCCTGACTTTTGAATGGTTAATTTAAGTGAAGTGCTACAAGCAGACTTTTGAATGGGTAATTTTAGTGTTGTGCATGTGCACCAGCCTGATTTGGAAACATCTAAAAAAAAGCAATCTGAATGACTTGAATATCACAGTCAATGTATAGACCATTTCAGCCACTGATCGGATATCTATGGTTGGTATTTTAGCACAAAAGCGCTTAGGTGCGCTCCAGGTGCGCTGGAGTCCAAGGTGCGCATGGGTTTTATGCGACGTACTAAACTAGAAAAATCCTCTTTTCTACTCTCTTTTCTACTCTTTTATGGAATAAACGTCAATACTATGATGCAGTTTATTCCGTTATAAGACGCAAAATCTAGTTTCAAAACCAGATCGCACCACGAGCGCACCCCGAGTGCACCTAGAGCAGACTTTTTGTTCTAAAATACCACCATAGAAATCTTCAGAAGTGTGTCGCATGAAGTAAACCAAGCACAACCCACCGATCACTAATTGTATCACTTTCAATTGACACAGCTTATTAAATACAAAGTCCACTGTGTGGTTCAATACACAATCAAATCAACAGAACTTGATTGATGTTTTGATTTTAGGAAGATGGTCATCTATAACTGATGTATTTTATGGAAAGATTTCCATATGTATTCCCTTTAAAATTCTACAGGGAACAAATTAATTTTTATTTATGGCCTATCACAAACAAAAAACCCTAACCCTAAGGCCAAAAAAAAGTGTAACATGTAGTACTTAAGTACTTCAAAGATATGGAACTCTTTCCTATTGGTAAAAGGTCTATAATAAGTTAATTTTCCAAGGTTTTTATTTTGGCACTTTTATGCAAGCCACAAGTAGAGTAAAAGTAGGCAAAAAAATATATTTTAACCCATAGAGTAACATGCTTGGCCAGATAAAACAATGAAATTAAAATTCTAGGAAATTAAAGCTTGCTTTCAATTCTGCAAAAAACATGCAAAATTAAACCCAGGAAAAATATTCCACTACAGCATAACAAATTTTGACCAAACACATGTCTATGCCACATAAAATCTACTTTTTCCCTTGCTTGCATTTATCTCATACCATTCAGAAGGAAGTTTCACCAAGGAAAATTTGACATGCTAAAACATCCATGCCACTTACATCTCTTTTATTACCATATTTTTTCCCTTCAAATTTCAAGCATTTTCCCACATTTCCCACTGAAGACATTTTAAAGAAATTGGTTTGTGAAGTATAACTTGTTCATGAAAAAAAATTAAACCATAAAATTCACAAAAATAAATTGCTCGCAAAATTAGATTGAAACTGTTTTTGAGTATCTGAATTTGTTTATCTTTTGTCAGACCTACCGACTTGTACAATGCTACAGTAACACTGAGAAGTGTTCCAATTTAGCACAAGTGCAATGCAGATCTCCAGTCTGTTAGCACTCTCAATAACAAGTGGAAGAATAAAGGTCGATAGGTGTGATTGGAAAGGCATATTAATCAAATTAACCTATTCATGTGTGGGAAACTGTTAGATCCTTATCACTCGGAATTGGGTAAGATTGAACCAGAAACCAATCAAGTCATTACATCAGTGGCTATATTAGGCTATAGTCCCTGCCAGCAATTACTGGGGAAGCAGGGCGCCCAGTTGCTGCTTTTAGCTCATGTTTCAGAGTAACCTTTAAATGACTGGAACTGAGGGACGTCTGGTCTGTGACATTTTGCTCAAGGTTTGAGTAAACATTTTTATGGTCATGTTTGGTCATGCTACACTTCCTTGACTCAATAAAAGGAAGACACATTGTCTTCCCTTCCCCGTCACCTCACTTAGTACAGCAGATAACATTTTTCAAGATGGAAAAGATGGAAAGACGTGCTTCATAATAGCTTATATTACACCCTTGTTTCTCATGCTTACATTTGAGCAAAAAGGTCAATTTTTTTCTCATCCAGCCTACTTGAGCTATCATTTTTATTTGAAAATTTCACTCCCAAAAAGAGTGAAACTCTTGTAAACCACCCCAAAATTTCCACTTTAAAAGAGTGAAAATCACTCCAAAAAGAGTGTGTTTCCACTCATTTGAGGAGTTAAAGAAGGACAACACTTTTGGTCTAAACGAAGGAACACACAAAAACAGAGTGGAAAATCCACTCTTGTGGAGTGATTTTCACCCTTTTGAGTGAAAATTTGATCTTTTTAAGTAAAAAATTTGGAGTGGTTCCAAATGTATCACTCTTTGGGAGAGTGAAATTTTTCACTCATTTACATTTAGAGAGTTAACTACATACCTACCCACCCACAAACCCACCCCCACTACCCACCAGCCAACCACCCAACAACCAATCATAGGTCATAGATTCAATGACAATGAATCAACAATCAAAAGCCGAATCAGTGCATTTCTAGATTAATACTAATTAAAATTTTGACAGAGCTAGCACCACCAAGGAGTGCACAATCATTAGAACACCGTTTCAGTGGGAGAGGAATCAGTGTGCCACTTGGATGACATTATTCCTCAGGAAAATTTTTGGTTCTGCAATGATTCATATGGCTCACCCCCTCCAAATATTAATTATAACCTCTGCCTTGAAACCAAAGAGACTTCTTGCAACTAAATGCCTGTAGTGAAGAAAACAGGCTAAGACAGGCACACAAACACCCAGGGACCATGAGCTTAATTGGGGCAAACCATCCAGGTAAAGTCGATTTTTTCACAAGTTTTTGTAAAGTTTTGGGTTTAGGATTGCAAAGTTGAAATTGATGAGCTTTTGAAGTTCAAAATCAAGAAACATTTTGTTTTGTCAAATTTCTCATGAAAGCAAAACTATGCTTTAACTGCCGATTGGTCAAAATGGAACTATGTGATTTTTTGGTCAATCAGCAAAATGGTAAGAATGGTGGTAGGGCTGAAGAGGGGTAGAGCTGAAATATTTAGAAGCGACAAATTTTAACTGGTTATTGAAATGAAGACATGGATGTTATTAGCCAATCAGAAATATCGTATTAAAGGCAGGTATAGTACTCAGGGGGTTGAAAGCCATATCACGGGCTGTTTATTTAAAGCTTATAGCATCTAAGAGAAGAGATCTATCTTTCAACTGCATTTGCTCAAATCCAAAGCATAATACCAAACCCTTTTACTTCTCAGGAATTCATGCCAAACACCTCTTCTGAGCCTTGTTCTATTTCAACCAAATCGTCACATTAATATAGGCGTACTAAAGTAACTCGAAGCCGAGCACACAGCGAAAATGTCAAATGTTAGATATATGAGCGAAAATGTCAATGGCACAACATGTAAAGTAGACAAATATGTTCATATACTGTACACAAACCGAAGCTCAAAAACATCCTTGAAATTTCCTCCAGACCAAACAAAATATTTGCCAATCCAGCAAAACCGTAGCATGAAGGAATATTCTTTAGGGAGGAAACCTAGCACACAGGACCTACTTGTGTCATTAAAAAAACAGCATTCAATGCTCTATATTTCTGAAATTGCTATGGTTGGTAAATGCAAGAACGCCAAGTTGTTGTTCAAGGACACGTACGTTCATATCAAATCCGAGCACGTAAAATGAAAACGTTATTGTCTAACGAACGAAAACGCATCCTTGCACGTAAATACAATCGGCGTCTTGGCACATGAATCATATTTGTGAAATATCTCGGAGGACAATTTTTTTTTCCTGCTATGATTTTTGGTTAGAAAACCGGAGGGATTGGGCAATGACTGAAGATGAGGCGTGTGTGCTGGCCGAAATATTTACTTAAATAGCTTGCCTTGTTCACTAGACTACTAAGGTGCTGGTACTATTTAGTGTAGCCAGAGATCTTTTAATGGGTCCCTGCAATAAGTAGCTCCTGAGCTTTCAAGTGAACGCTGGACACAAGGCTCTCTGCCCCAAGAGCTACACACCTTCTAAGTCGTGTCCACACGGAGGCTGAAACTACGGAGTTTCAAAACTCTGGAGTGTCGATCGGGGTTTTTGGCCGTATGGACGCATTCGGAGTGTTAAACTCCGGAGTTTTTACGAGGGTCTAGCGGTTTGATCACCTAAAAAAAACTAGGGGTTGAAATTCAAACTCCAATAACACTCGGAGTGTTTTGGAGGTCGTGCCGTGTGGACAGTTTCGGGGGATAGTGAGCGGAGGTGGCCTCGCAAGGTCATCGTTTGTGAAACGTCCTGTTGTTTGATATAAACGCGCGAAAGTGAAAGGCTTCCGGTATGGTGACTTCCGGCTACACTCCGATAGAGAAGTGGAGGAATGGTCAGGAGGATGAAAAAATTTCGAGTTTTGGCCATCGTGTGGAAGTAATTGGAGTGAAGTAAAAAATTAATGGATTTAATTTTTTTACCTAGGAGTTTCAAAACATTTGGAGTTTGTGACCGTGTGAACATGGGCTACTGCGAATACAAGGGTTAAAGGTAAATCCTTACATGGGCCATTCAATTTGAAAATCATTACCAAACCCCATGGAAGACTTCACCTAAATCTTCTTTCAAATGCAATATTCATTGGGCTACTCCACTGAAATTCACAACTCCCACTGTGGAAGATACTTAATTGTCACAGAGGGATGTGTATTTTAAATGTATTAGTTATCCAATAGCTAATCCATAGGAATCTACACTCCCCGTAGAAAGGACTTAACGTAGGACTCAGAGATTCGAAATATTTTTTTTGGTAATAATGAAAAATAGTCAACTAGACTTAAAGATAGTAACCTAAAATGCAAATTCGAAATTTGAGATGAATCGGATTTTTCGTTGATGCAGTAAACCAGTTATGTGTAGTATTACATCCAATAGGATACTTGTATAATAAAATTGGCCGGATCCGGATTTTTTAAGCAAAATTGTGTGATTTCTATATGAAGGAATTCGATTTAAGCTTAGCAATTTCACACAGTGATTAGTATATGGACAACTTTAAATGTACATGGCAAAAAACAACGATGTTTTGGAATTTGAGGGCGCCCTCCTCAGGAAATCCCAGAGTCAGCCGGGGCCTTTCAAAGGCTGACTCAGAGAAACGAAATCGGTTTTTTGCATATATAACATAGCTTGTCCATATACTAATCACGTGTGAAATAACTAAGCCAAAAGAATTCCTTCATATATATAGAAAATCACAACTTTGTTACTAAAATTCTGGATCCGAATTATGGCACTATTGTACATTATAAATGTTTACTGCATGAAAATGAAAATCCGATTCATCCTCTATGAATTAAGCATTTGTGATGACTATCTTTAGTTCTAGATGACTATTTTAATTATACCCAAAAAAGTTATATTTCGAAATCTCTGAGTCAGCCTTTACTCAGAGTTTCCACAAGTCATTGATTTCAATGAAGTTCACATCTGGGTTGAGAGATTCAATTGCATGGCAGTAAAAGCAAGGGTATGAGGGGCATGTTCCCCCAAAAAATTAAGCATCCCTCCTAAATTTTGACTGGGATCCACTGTCCTGGCTACCATAAAAGAACTAATCAGTTGTCAGCTTTAGATTCAGTACTCCGGATTTTGTTTAGTTGGTTTTTGATCATTGGTCATTTGATATAAACGGATAAATTTTCCTAATGATTTTACTCAAATAAACCTATTTACTAAATTTTGTTCTCTTACTGGAAATGCCTTACTCTTTAAATATGTTTTTAGTCATTTCAGCAGCCTTACATGGGGGGGGGGGTGCACGTGCACCCTTAATTCCACAAAGTTTTTGCTGATGTTTTGCATCAAGAGCCCACATTCAGAGAAATTTTGACCAGAAAGTCCACTTTTGTGATGATATTTCAAAAAAAGGACCATTTTAGGGGTGTTAAGTCAATTTTAACAAAAGGTCCACATTTTCAAAGCCCGCACCCCCTCCCCAAAATAATTTCCTGCGTACAGCCTTGAGTCAGTTTCAAGAATATGGAACCATGTCTAAGGATTTCTTGTAGAAAAAAAGGGATCCATGGCTGCAGTAGCCAACTAAAAATACGTCAAGGGTCCATGGACACAGCTGGGTGGAACATCATAAATTTTTGTTACTTCAAGAAAACAGTATCCGGATCATATCTCAAAAACAAGATTTTTAAAAAGAGGACATCGGGGAAAGTGTTCACTTCAAGGATAAATCTCCCCAATCGGACAGGGCCTCTGTCGCGAGATGCTGGAGTTGGCTTTGACCCCGTTAATGACATCAGAGTAACAAAGAGACACCCCCCCCCGAAGGTACGTGTACCAGCTAAACAAAACAAAAACAAACCACTCGATCGATACGAGCCAGGCCAGGCATGTGAAATTTAAAAAAGTATCACGCTTTTGGATAGGCAGTCTACTGTGTCTAGAAAATACACAGTACAAGGTATTTACTTACCTGTATTTCTCAAAGCTAGTATTATCCTCTTTACAGTAGATGTCACCATGGAGAAGAGTTTAGGCCTAGGCCTACCACCGTTTTTATTATCACACGCCAGTGCAAGATTTTGCCAAATGCGCAAAAACACAAGGGGAATTTACCAGAAATTTCCGGTAAATGGCCATTTACTATTGTTTTTGAGCCCCAATATGTAATGTGTTGAGGGTTTTGCTAATTCTATATTAATTTATTATTTTTAATTTTCAAACTTCAAAATGTGAAAAGTGGTCTAACTTTCTTACTAGTTTTGAATATTACGACCATTGCATTTTAAAAATATTAGACGGTGGCGATCCATCAGCGATCTTTCATTTTGTTAGGCCATTTTTCTTGACATGAAAAAACCAAGGTTAAAAAGTAAACAAGATTCCATAATTTGACCGGCATTATTAATGCTTTCCCCTAAGCACCCTATACGCCTTAAAGCATGCGAAAAAAACAAGGAGAAGGCGGCGCGCGCCATCGTGCATTAGTTACCATTACGCAGCACACGCTGTACACGCGCTCGTTTATAAACCTGTTCATCACGCTTCAAAGAACTAGAAGTCTAATTTACGTCACTAAAATGACTACTTTGACTCACTTCTGGGTATCGCGGCCAGCGACGGAAGCGCGATAATCACTTTCTTTTGGAAATTTCCCTTCAAAGCTTGTCTGACAACCCATGATGTTATGCCCAATTTTATTCAAATCTACGTTTTCAAATAGCTCATGCAGATTTTTACATTTGATACCAATACATACTGTTAATGAAACTTTGTTGGGAGGTAATTATAAGTATTTTTAAAGCTGTCCATGGACCTTTAAAATCCACCAATAAATGAAGGAACATGTGGTCCAGTGGACAAGGACCACGCAAATATAATTTAAAAACACTTGAGTGTTAAGAGAACACTGCTAAATGTAAGTACACTAATTGTAAACATAATTTGGACCACTCTTGCCGAATGTGTTTTTAGATGTTCTGATATGTTCTGTAGATGTCCAGAAACACATTCAGAAGCAATTTTATTAAAACACATTCTGCCATGTTCAAAATCTGTTCAAATTGAAACATGTTCTGCAAAAATTTGCAGTGTTGTGCTCAAATCATCATCACCATTACTTGCAATGATGTGAGTTTGAGTCCCGCTGCAGGCAATGTGTTGTGCAAGCACTTTTCATTCATTTGCAAATATTGGCAGAAGCACAAAAAAATTTAAGAAGAAGATCTAGTTATAACGGTTAAGGTCCAAAGATTAGCAGGATTAGACTTAGCCTCATGCGTGAAATGGAAATGTTTTTTAAGTTTCACATCACTATTATTTAAAAAGTTACATTGTTTAAAAATATAATTAAAAAAAAAAAAAAAAAAAAAAAAAAAAAAAAAAAAAAAAAAAAACAATAAGTTGTAAAAGGGTTAACCCTGCTGACTCCCCCCCCCCAAAAAAAGAACAAAAAGGCCCCTATTATCTCTTTATATGTGTTAAACTCAAAACAAAGCCATGCATCCTCTCCTTGCCTCTGGCAAGGAAATATGGCAGGCAAAACACGTGGAGAATTGAACTAAGCAGTGTGTCCCACTTTTGCATTCAAGGTGGTTCATTGAAGTCCTACATTGTCTCTTGGCAGCATGCAGGCTTACTCATGATACAAGGTGTGAAATACAGATGTTCACACCTTCTGCAAAGTACCTCCCATCGTCATGATTGTGCCAAATTATCATTGGATTCCATGACACCAAAAGATGACCGCAGATGACATTTTGATCCTGCTAGTGATAGCACCTGAGCTGCGTCCACTGTGTGTACCAGATCATTTCATGATTTTGATGTCTAGATTTGGGTCTAAGAAAGAGTGTTTATGTTATGGCATTAGGGTTATTAGGATTTGGCGTTGGGTTAGGTTTCGATCAAAGTTAGGTTTAGTGTTGGATTAATTTTATTTCGTTAGGATTAATTTTGTCTCTAGATTTTGATTAAAGTATCTTTGATTCAGGTTTATTTATTGGTTACGCTTAGTATGGGGGTTAATTGTTGGATTATTGGAATTAGTTAGCTGCTGATTGCACAGTAGAAAATCTTTGTAAATTACATGCACGTTAGTAAATCCATTTGCAAGTTTATTTCTTAATGGTAGTTTGAGGCAGATTTTTCCTGGTTGGGGGTGACCAATTTCTATGGAGCAGACAAAAAAACTAATTTGAAATATTTAAGCTTGTTCTTCCTGGTCAAAAGCTCTCTGGGGTTGGCAACCTTTCCCCCCAACCCACCACACCACCAACACCCACCTGTTATGCTACTGAGAAGTAGATAAAAAATTAGGATAAACTTGAAGTCATTAATAAGAACCTAATATAAGCAGAAACATGACAAATGTGGACACAATATAAAATCTTGGCAGCCAAGGCCAATGAATGGAAGCAAAGATGGCAGATGAGAGGAAAAATACATGGCACTTGCATGCTAAGGCTTTCCTCCAACAGTGGATAGAGGAAGGCTAAAAACATACCTAATTGAAATACCTTCAGCAAGCAGCAGCCACCAAATTGTAACTTTTTGCCATCAACCAATAAGATGTTTCGAGTTAGGGAGCCATAGGTGCTAAAAATACTACGTCAAAGGTAGTACGGAACTAAATAAAGATACAAGTAGTATGACTATTTGTTGCCAACAAACTCACCGTCAATAAATGTTTCTTAAGGATGTCACTGAGTTTAAGTCTTGACATGGAAGATTGCTTTCCTTACAAATGCCTACGTGCATCTAAACTTAAGAGTTAGCATTTTATTTTGATCTCTTTCTGATGTATATTACAATGTGTAATATATATTTTGTAAAAATTGGTAAACCTTTTGAGTTTCAATAAACGTTTTAATTAATATTTTATTATAAAAAAATATTTTAATCTGGATAGATTTTTCTTTCTAAAGAGACTATTTAAAGTATTTAATTCTTGTATTTTTTTTATTTTTTTTATTTTTTTTATTTTTGGGGAGGGGGGTAAGGGGAGGGAGAGGGGGCAGAGGGAGTACTTGCTCTTAGAAAAAAAAAATGTTGAAGAAAAACGGAAGGATGACTATTCATGCTATGTTTAAACGAGTGAAAATTTCACTCCCCAAAAGAGTGAAAAACTCTTGAACCATCCAAATGAGTGCGTTGTACTGAAAAAGAGTGAATTCCACTTCAAAAAGAGTGTAATATTAACAATAACTCCAAAAAGAGGGGATTTCACGCGTTTGAGGAGTTAGTTAAAACGAAGGACAACACTTTTGAGGCGTGAAACGAAGGACACCAAAAAACCGAGTTGGATCCACTCTTTGTGGAGTGTTGTTCACTATTATTGAGGTGAATTTCGCTCTTTGTAAGTACAAACCACTCATTTGGAGTGGGTTTAAAAGCGTTTCACTTTTTGGCGAGGGAAAATTTCACTAAAGCCCGAGCGACCTAGGAATTGACAACGATAGTGACGCTATGGGCGTCATAGTTTTTTTGGTTAGATCCCTCGTTGTATTGCAACACCAGTAACAGGCGCCATGCCTGGACAACTAGTATGATTGCCGTATTTGTCCGTTTTTATTCCCAAAAGGCTTTCAAAACAGAGGTGACAGTTTCGGAATATCTCGAGCGACTTTTAAGAAATCCAGAAAAAAGATGGGGAAAATTAAAAGATTTGCCAGAGAAGTCTCGTCAGATATTTGACCCCAATAAATTTCTGAATTTGTACATATAACCCCATCTTTTGAATGATTAGTTTCCTTAAATTGGCCAGAAACTTCACAAAATTGAAGCAACATCAGTGATTTAAAAACCAACCTTATATTTCCGAAAATTTCACTGAGACCAGCATTTGACTTTATGCCGTTTCATTCCTTATTATGATGTCATCAAGTGCCGGTTATTGTTGTGTTAAGAGGAAACTTGGGGTTTGTGATTCGCGGTCACGGCAGTATTATTCAACACACCGGCAGGGGGGAAATGTAATCATCAATCGTTTGTCTTTATTTTAATATATTTCTACATTTTTCATATTTAACTCTCTCTGAATTCATATTTGAGGCCATTTTAAGTACTTATAAATCATTAATTTATTTTGTTTTCTCATATTAAGGCACTATCAGTGATTTGCTAAATCAGAAAATCGAAAAAAATCATCAAAATGCATGTTTGTAACAAGTACAGGTATCCTAACATACCCTGCAACTGATAGGACCAGAAGCAACCTAATAAGGACAAAATCGGTAGTTTTGGTCATTACTGTCCGTTCGGACACTTACTACAACACGTAATTGAATGGAGATTCCTATCTTTGAACACTGCCGTTTTCTTCCTTTTCTGTAATTTTGTCAGTTGGAAAAAGTACCTTATGAGAATTCTACAGACTTATGCTTCACCTTTAAAGAGACACTGGCACATTTGAAAAATAGTGCACCCTCAAGATTTTCAAAATCGATATTTTTGCATGGTTGTAAGGCTTTTATATACAAAAGCCCTCACCCGAAATGATTAAGACCAAATCAGCTTTCTTATGGGTAAACAGAACGATTTTATAATTTAACGTCGCCAGCGACGTTAAATTCAGCAGACGACAAAAATGGCGTTTAACACATGAACACGCATGCCGTATGCATGTTTCCCACGCTATGCACACTGTTTGATCGGTCTATAACATTTGTGGTTTTAATATCAGTGAGTACGAGTTAAAAATATTAATGTAATATACACATTTGTTGATTAAAGTTATGGAAAACTTAAAAGTTGGTCTACAAATTACCTGGATGTCTTTATCCTCATATCAATGTCCCTATCTGTTTTGGGGTATGTTATTTTTATGTGTAAAATATATATCATTTGAGAGCAAATTGAAGAAATTTCATATTTTGTGAAAATGTGCCAGTACCGCTTTAAGCTATTCCTGCAAAATTAATAGATGTTGACTCTTTCGGATACATCACTGATAGTGTCTTTACTGCAGTTGGGTTGAAAGTTGGATGATAATCTCCTGAAATCATCAAAATGCATCACTATTGTGAAACATTAAGAAGAAAATGCAAACTTATTCATGTGATTTTAGGCCTTAAAGAGACACTGGCACATTTGAAAAATAGTGCGCCCTCAAGATTTTCAAAATCGATATTTTTGCATGGCTGTAAGGCTTTTATATACAAAAGCCCTCACCCGAAATGATTAAGACCAAATCAGCTTCCTTATGGGTAAACAGAACAATTTTATAATTTAGCAGACGATGTTAAATTCAGCAGACGACGAAAATGGCGTTTAACACATGAACAACGCATCTCGTATGCATGTTTCCCACGCGATTCACCTGTTTGAATCGGTCTATAACTTTGTGGTTTTATATCCAGTGAGTACGAGTTAAAAATTTAATGTATTATACCCTTTGTTGATTACATTATGGAAAACTTAAAAGTTTGTGCTACAAATTACCTGTATTCTTTATCCTCATATCATGTCCCTATCTGTTTTGGGGTATGTTAGTTTTAATGTGTATAAATATATCATTTTGAGACAAATTGAAGAAATTTCATTTGTGAAAAGTGCCATACCCCAACCGCTTTAGCTATCCTGCAAAATTAATAGCTGTTTGAACAATCTTTCGTATACATCACTGATAGGGTCTTTATGCAGTTGGGTTGAAAGTTGGATGATATCTCCTTAAATCATCAAAATGCATCACTATTGTTAAACTGAGAGAAATGCAAACTTTATTCATGTGATTTTTAGGCCTTAAAGAGACACTGTCACATTTTGAAAAATAGTGCGCCTTCAGATTTTTCAAAAATCGATTTTTTTGCAATGGCTGTAATGCTTTTATATACAAAGCCCCTCACCCGAAAATATTAGAAGACCAATCAGCTTCCTTTGGGTAACAGAAACACTTTTTATAATTTACAGACGATGTTAAATTCAGCAGACAGAAATGTCGTTTAACACACAAGAAGACGCACGCCGTATGCATGTTTGCCCCACGCTATCACACTGTTTGATCGGTCTATAACCTTTGTGTTTTTCATAATCAGTTATATAGTTCAAAACTATTCATGTAATATAACACCCATTTGTTGATTAAAGTTAATGAAACTAGAAAGTGGCCGACAGATTACCTGAGGCCTTTATCCTCATATCAATGTCCCTAATCTGCTGTTTGGGGGTATGTTATTTTTATGTGTAAATCTATCATCGTTTCGTCCATGGCCTAGACTATCATTTGAGAGCAAATTGAAGAAATTTCATATTTTGTGAAAATGTGCCAGTGCCGCTTTAAGTAAAATACTGAAAGGATAATAGATAGATCCCTGCCTCTGATCAGCTCCTAGGTGACCACCTAACTGCCCGATATGGAGCTTTGTTGAGGTTTGGATCCAACAGTCCACTTAGCTTCAAGTGCCTTCCATGCAGGCAGACTGGCTTATGGACTTATTTTTTAGTCTCCACTAAAAAGTAAGACACTAATGGTTATACACCACTAACCTGGCTGCCGTAAGGATCAAAAATCTTGGGTGGACTACTTTCGTGCATGGCATCTGGAAAAGGTGCTTTAAAATGTCTGAAAATGCACTAATTATATTAAGAAAGTGATGGAATTTCATGATTGACATGGTAGACTGGTATATTTTCTCAAACTAAGTGGCATTTGGACAGTGAATTTGAGGCAATTTGCTCCGCGCTCATCAATTTCACATCGATTTGCAAATTACTAGCTTTGGCGACTATAGAGAATCTTGTGTTGCCGGTCTGACGTCGTGTGAGTTTGGCGATTCGTAACTAAAAAATTTCCTGGTCATCATAATCAAAATTTGATTATTTGGTGATTTTAGCTTGTACTTTGGTGTGATATTGTTGTATTTCCTCTGTGAGAGTTTTAAATGTGAAAGAAACATGCTCAAAGTTGCCATTTTCCCCATAGACTACTGTGTATAAGTGAGTTAGTGGTGTGTAACCTGATAGATCCATGCCTCTGATCAGCTCCTAGGTGACCACCTAACTGCCTGATATTGCCTTGATGCCATTCCCATGTTAACAAATTGCCTTGATGCCCTTTTCCAATTGCCGACTTGCCTTCATGGCTTAGTGGAGCGTCGGCCTCACAGTCAGGAGGTCGCGGGTTCGAACCCCGGCCGGGTCATACCAAAGACTTATTTTGTTTGATATCAGATGAAAGGCCATATTTTTCTCATTGGCATCCTGGAATTTGAGCCTTCAAATCCATATCATTCCCAAGATATAAACAACAAACTGCCGTTATTAGCACAGTAATGAATAGGGCCCTACCATCAAACTGCAATAGACATAAATCGGAACAAGCTCCTGGTTTTGCAGACTGTTAATTTCACAATTTCAAAAGACTACACATTAAACCAGTGGGACAAAAATATTTTGGTGTACAGTTAAATTTGTGATTTTCAAGTTAACCATGATTTTTGTTTCAACAGTTTTGATAATTTCTCTGTACAAAAGATGATGTGACCTATGTCACATGTTTACATTCAGGATACCCTCGGTTGTTTTAGGTTGGGTAAAATATTACAGTAATTTCTATGGCAGACCACATAAAATCTGGTCATAAGTAACTTGCAGAAACTTTGTTGATCTAAATTGGTCACAATATACAGCTGGTAGCATCTGCAAGCATATTAAAGAGACATGAGGAGATTTCCAGAAGAAGCGCCCCCAATTTTTCTCGAACCCCGGTTTTTTACATATTTGGAATGCTTACCAATGTATTAGATCACACCTGAAGTGAATAAGCCGAATACGCCATCTTTATGTAATAAGATGATGATTTAGTAGTTTCTGTCGTGCACGACAGAAAGTCAAAGCATGGTTTTCTATGGGGAACGATTACGATAGCAGGCAGGTTCAAAACAAGGTTTGCGGTTTTCTTTTGCACCTGTTTGTCCAATAAACCTTCGAAACGGTCTCGGTAGGTGGTCTACAACCGATCCAGTGAAATTTGAGAGAAATTCATATCCTAAAAAAATCTCCTCCTGTCACTTTAAAGAGACAATGGCACATTTGAAAAATAGTGTGCCCTCAAGAATTTTAAAAATTGATATTTTTGCATGGTAGTACAGCTTTTATATATCAGCCCTTACATGATTAAGACCAAATCAGCACCCTTATGGGTAAACAGAACAATTTTATTATTAAATGAATCTGGCAACATTTATTCAGTAGATGACGGAAATGTCATTTAACACAAGAAAACACATGCCAGAGTTGTTTCCCACGGCCTGCACCCTGTTTGACCGGTCTGTGACCTTTGTGGTTTTAATATCAATGAGTACGAGTCTATTATATTCATGTAATGAACACAATTGTTGATTAAAGTTACGGCAAACTTAAAGGTAGCCTACACATTACCTGGATATCTTTAGCCCTATATTAATTAATATTCATATCTTTTTGGGTATGTTATTTTTATGGTGTAAAATATAATGTTTATTCTTCCAATGGCCTAGACTATCATTTGTGAGCAAATTGAAAAATTTCATATTTTGTGAAAATGTGCCAGTACCGCTTTAAAGGGCCATTTTCTAAAATCCACAACCTCACCCCCCCCCCCCCACAAAAAAAAAAAAAAAAAAAATTTTATATCATCTGAACCATTGGCCCAAGTATTGTATGTGTGCATAATTTTACATGCATATTCAATATACCCTGGAGAAAGAAGAAATTCGTTAATTTCTTTATTGTCCACAAAAGACAGAAATTACAACACACTGGCCTATGGGACAGTGTGATATGAACATTTGCTTGTAACATTAAAACACACCATCAGAATCAGCTGGAATTTTGAAGCAACCTTTATTCAAGGATAAATAATGAATCATACACACAAATGGTGGTGCTAGGATCACAAAATGCACCTTTAATAAGAAAGTTGGTATTATTTACTTTGAAACCAAAATGACAGCAAAAAAAAACAAATTCCCCATGCAAAATTAGTATAATTTTTGCCCATCAGTAAAAGACTTTCTCTCTTTCCCAACAGGGCACCACAAACATCAACAAATGTCACATCATCTAGTGATCCACTTTACAAATAAATTTATGGACGTCTCCACATAGCTAGTTTGCTACATTAGCTAAATGTACATGGCTATGATGTTACCTGCCCAGAGTTAATGGAAATGACAAATTCTTGTGTCTTGCTTATATGAGATGGTTGTTGTTGTTGTTATAATCGCTGTCAGAATTTCTCAGGCCTTCTAAACTCATGCAATGTATTGATCAATTAAAGCGCGGTATAGGCGCACGCCACTCGACCAATTACAAATCGCATTGGCAGATCTACATAGGGGCGTGCTCGGCGCACGCCCCCTCCTTGGAGGGAGAAAAATAATAATAATAAAAAAAATTCTTACAAGAAAAGGAGTCACCGTATTTGTCAAGAAATTACTATTTTTATGCTTTGTTTACCAATAAAAGTGTATGCTTTGTACAAAGAACAGTAATATAAGGTGTTGATATATGACCTAACACTAGCAATTGAGAGACAAAATCGGCATTTTGGATTTGGAAAAAAAATGACAGAGAGTTGGCTTTAATAGCTACAAATTGTTTGATATGATTGGAAAAAACGGCTGTTTGCAATTAATTCATTCTTGCATTCCGCGACAAGTTACCAACTATTTTCTTGTTTCTATAGAAGATGTAAGCTGCATTACTAATTAATCGATATTATCATGGTTATAGTCAGTAAGAAAATGCACAATGCCCATAATTCTACCCGGCTCGTAATATCATTGAGTTTTTAGACCATCTTGTTTTTGCTTAAATCAAACCATTTACTGAGCTTTAATTGTACTTTGGCAGCTTTTGACATTGACAACATTTTCTTGTGTTTTCTATGGTGTTGTGCAACTTAATTTTAGCACTTAAAAATTAATTACCAATATTTAATGTCAATTCGGGGTGTTTGTAGTTTGGCTTAAATAATTTGTCAAAAATACTCTTATTTACCGTTGGTTTTGGTTACTTATAATTAACAAATGAATGCTTGAATGTTCCTTTCAATACATGGTGTATATTCAATCATGAAATGAACTCATATTTACTCAAAGAGGATAAGACTTGTGTGTTGAAAGATTACTTTGAATAGCCAACAAATTAGAAAATTACTAGTAACTAGTAACTGAGTCTATTTTTACAGGTTGTGATGTAATTGTCAGCCTAAAAATCGTGGCGGTTTTTTCAAATTTACCAATGCTACCGACCGAAAACAAGACGCAGAAGGATGAAACACTATGGGGACAGTCCCAACTAGACAAAACTATGAAAAAAGAAAGAAAAAACTGATCACGATTTTTGAATAATAGCCAATAGTCAGCCAGTTCTTGAGCAGTCTGGAAGGGGTTTTCTAGCAAATAAGCTGTTCAAATAACTTGTCAAGAACTTGTGCTTACGGGTCGGCGCACATCACATAGCGTGTACCCCAATCTTGCCTGAGTGAGAAATTCTGGCAGCGATTATAGTCTCAACTAGGGGGAGCCGCGCTGCGAGCGGCCCCGCTAGCTGAGTATACCCGATAGATCAGTATACTGGACATTTTCAGAAGGCACTGTATTCGACCTAATTAGCAGTCCGGACATTTAAGTCAGTTATTAAGCATGGTCAAGTTACCGAATAATGATCCCTGGATGACCTTTGACCCCAAAATGACCCATCGAAAACATGCCCACAAAACCGGTACGGCAAAACTCTACCACCATACCAAAACTCATACCCATGCGTCAAAGCACGGCCAAGTTACCCAATAATGACCCCTGGATGATCTTTGACCCCCAAATGATCCCTCGAAATCGTGACCACTAAACTCGTACAGCGAAACTCTACCACCATACCAAAACTCATACCCATGCGTCAAAGCACGGCCAAGTTATCCAATAATGACCCCTGATGACCTTTGACCCCCACATGACCCCTCGAAAACGTGACCACTTAACTCGTACGGCAAAACTCTACCACCATACCAAAATTCATATTCATACGTCAAAGCACGGCCAAGTTATCCAATAATGACCCCTGGATGACCTTTGACCCCAAAATGACCCATCGAAAACATGCCCACAAACCTTGTACGGCAAAACTCTACCACCACACCAAATCTAATATCCATACGTCAAAGCACGGCCAAGTTATCCAATAATGACCCCTGGATGACCTTTGACCCCCACATGACCCCTCGAAAACGTGACCACAAACCTCGTACGTTGGAGCTCTACCACCATACCAAAATTCATATCCGCTACGTTAAAGGACGGCGAAACAGACAAACAAACAAACAAACAAACAAACAAACAAACAAACAAACAAACAAGTTGGTTTTTTTAGTAATATAGATTTTTAGCTTTGAAACCTTGCATTTGTTCATCAAACCGTGTCCTGATAGATGACACTTGTAGGAAACAACAGAAGGGGACTCTAACCAATAGGGTGGCACTGGGAGGAGGGGGATGGTATGGGAAGCTTCCCTCCCAAGAGTTTCAAAATTCAGAAAAAAAACTTGGTTCTAAGCAAAAATTGTGTTAAAAATCATGGTTTTCATCTATATGAGTTCATTTTTTTCTGACAATATTTGTGGAACATCAACTAGAATTTGGCAATTCATTTGCACTCAATATGTTCAAAGAATATCTGTGGGCTGTCAATCAGAACAAATATGCAAATGAGCTCATTAATATGCATGTTTACCATCAACACTTTACATAGGTAATACTTGTATTCACCACTACCCACATACCAAATGTCATCAAATTCTGACTTGTGTTCTGGTCAAGGTTCACCTTTGTGTCAAAATTTTGACAAGAGACAAACAATAATGCATCATACATACTTCATACATACATCACACACAGTGAACACCCAAACTCTAAGTGTGCCTTCCAGCTACTCCGGCCCACAACAAAAACAAGGCAATAAAATACAACAAATGCACCTTTAATATCCCTGAAGTCATTATTTTAATGGTTTATACTTCCAAATTACTTTCCTAGCAAGTATTACAGGGTTTTGACATTAAATCAACATTGAAAATTGAAGAGATTTTTAGTAAAAACTGACATTCTGATAGTATATCAATCAAATTTTGAACATGAAATCAATGTAGCCAAAACACAAAATGTTTAACTGACCCACTGTTTCAGTCCCAATTAGTTCTAAATATCCCAAATTAAGCAGTCTGCCTGCACACACCCACACATCCCACCACCGCACCATCCTAACCTAATTACATTGAACTGTGTGGTGTATAGAACAGGGGTGCAGAAAGTTGTTCTTTCCTCAGGAGCAAATTGCCTTGCTCCCATAGATATGTATAAGAATTTCAAGCATTTCCTCGGAGCGGTGCTCCCAGATTCTGCATTTTTTGCACCCCTGGTATAGAAGTTGTGAATATTCTGGTGCAGATCCGGGGAGGGGCGCAGGGGGCTCGCGCCTCCTGGTAATTCCTGATAAAATCTTGCAAAATCAGCCCATTTTTGACAAGTTACAGCCTTTCAGCCCCCCGGTAATTTTGACGTTTTTCAAATCCTGGATCCACCCCTGATATTCCTAGATTAAATCATTTGTACATGCAAGGACACGTTTCCTTTAACAAGTTAATTAACATCCCTGAATGAACTTGTTTATCTAAACTAGCTAAAATATTGGGTCCTTGGTTCATTAGTATGATCAGATAATCAGTTAATGGATGTCCAAATTACCTTTCCCTTCTTAATGCAATTAATCTCATTGTAATACAAAATTGACTTCAGTGAAGGCTGTCAACATACAAGATGTAGCTTTTAATGTCATCCTCCAAAATTTGTTTTATCTTCATTCCCAGGTAATAATTGTTCAAGTACAAGATGTACATTTTATAAATCTGGCCATCTATATAGGCTATGTGGTCAAGCAAAACAAGTTGAAGTTGGGACTATGTAATCTGTTTGCTTTGTCAATGTATTAGATACTCTAAATTTCAGGGATTTAAAAGTATATCCTTTAGGATTGTAGTTAGTGACCAATCAAAATAGATTAAAATTAAATCCTATTTGCCTGAGATTCAATCATATTAGATTTGAAATCAAATCTAATATGATTTAATATTAAAGGTGCATTCCAACACCTTCTGTTTTATTCATTGTTCACTAGATATCCTTGAGAAAACATTTTAGCTGATCCTGACCTTGTGGTTTTGTGTTATGAGCAAATGCTCGTTAATGGTCAGATAGGCCACTGTGCAATAATTTCTGTCCATTTACAGACAGAAAATACAAAATTGAGAATTTCTTACAGACACAACCGGATTTGCACGTAAGATTTGGCACACATGGATTACTAATGTTAACGGTTCAGTTGATATGAAAATCTAAATTGTTTTAGGTTAGTCGGGGGACGAGGCTGTGGATCACGAAATGCCACTTTAATGCAATCAAAGATTAATTTTAAATCCTAACATTAATTGGTCACTAACTGCAATCCTAAGGATTAACTTTTAAATCCCTAAAATATAGAGTGTACAATTATTGCCATTTCGCACACACAGATTTTATACCTACGTCCAGTTGGCATGCTGCAGAAGTGTGTGTAGAGGGTATGGGTGTGTGTGTGTATATATGTGTCTGTCTGTTTGTAAATGAATTGGTGGTTAGGCAGATGCATGTCATAATGTGCATTGGTGTCTGTGTGTGCATGGGTGTGTGTTTGTTTGTGTATCTTCCTAAGTGTGATAATCTTTTGGGAGAGCAACTCTAATATGCTGTATAGTATATGTACCACCCAGATATCAAGACTGTGTGTGCAGGAATGGATTTTAAAGCCCCCACAAAAAGGTCAGAATTGCACCAATGCAATGATCTCATGTTCTGCCATTTTTGGAGCTAAAATTTCAAAGAAATAATTGCTTCGAGCTCAAATTTGAAACTAAGTTAGGGAAAATTGGAGGAAAATGTAGCTTAAATGATTCTGACATTAAAATGCAGTCTTTGGAACAGAAAGGTGCTTCAGATGATTGGTTTTTAGAACTGAAAAAAAGAGGCTTGGGGTCTTAAAGGCAGCATGTGGCACCTACTCAAGCTGCTTCCCAAAGTGAGTGCACCCCCAGGGTTGATCTGTATGAGCATATGTGTCTGTGTCTAGGGATGGATGTATGTATAGCGTTCATGTTGCATAGGGATGCAATGCACATACCATACATACATATATGCATGCATGCTAAATGCAATGTGTGCATGTGATAACAAGGTTCATCAACCTGTGGGGACAAACTATCAGTCATTTGGCGCAGTCATTGTAATGTTTGTGATTCATATTGTGCAGTCAGTGTTGGCTTGATGATTTTCAAGTTGATACTTCCTCTCAGGATATTATCTGGTTATTGGTGATGGCATCAATCAATGCTCCCCAGACATAGCACACTGTTTGTCTCAATTCTTGCAAGGGGCTGACATATGCTGGTGGATATTGTGATGTATAATTCTATCCACTCTGCCACGACTTCTTTGGAAAGCAGGCTTCATCATTCAAGGAAAAATGGGGGGGGCATTCTTTGGTTAGAGGCTAACAATGGTTGTGGGTTAGATTTTGTATTGCTCCACTGTTTTTTATGGCAGTTTGCATTTTACTCTCTTGGCTTGATTCTAGTCAAAAAAGTCAAACTTTCAAGTGAATGATTGGTGAGACATGGAAAATTTCAGGGTTTGCAATTGTCTCTTACTGTTTGGGTCTGCTAGTATATAATAACATTAACACTAGAACGAGCATTTTTTCATTACTACTTTTTTATGGTTTAAAAGTTGATCACACGTGAATTTTAGTGGTCACATGCGCTAGCCTTCTGTATCAAATATATGCTAATAATTCATGACATGAACGTCCAACTCCCAAACTTTGATAACAAGCCGTTATTAATACTTTAAACGAAAACAGTTAATAAAACGTCACACAAAAGGTTTTTCCAAGAACAAATAGTTTCAATTTTAAAGAATAACTCAAATAATCTACCTACTTCCACATTTTTTCGATAAAGAAAGCTTTCAGAACCTTTTGAGGCTATTGGGGGGGAAATGGCCCTTTTTGTGATGATGCGCAAACCCTTTTTTGAAAAATTACCTCCTTTCCTGCACGCGCGACTCCGCTTTGCACAAGAGCATGGTGCTTGGCGACAGAAAAAAAAATGTTGTATGGGCCCGACTGACCCCCGGGGTTGCATTTCGAGGGTTTAAAAAAAAATTCCTGGCTGCAATGTAAACTCTATTTTTTAAAAAAATAAAATATGAGTTCAAAGTGGTGAAGCGATAAAACAAATGCATCTCTTTTTCCATATTTGGTGACATTTTTTTAAGGGTCATTTGTTAAAAAATTACCCAAGCGACCTTTGCTGTACTCATACCTATATGCTTATATTGAAGATTTGATCCACTCTGTGTAATGGTTACAAATTCCATATTGAAGTTGTCAGCTTTAGATTCAGGCCTCTAAATCCATGCACATTAGGATGCTCTGCTGAAAGGCACAGACATAACCTGAAGAGCTGAAAACCTTAAAGCCTGTAACCCAAGACAAGTATGTGTTACATATTTCAATGTATTTTTATGCCGATTCAAATTTAATGTACCTAAAGTGTGCTTATTGAATGCAAAAAGCGGACAGAAACAATGTGCACTTTGTTAAGTTGACTTGCTATCTACATTTAGAGATGAACTGAAGTGCCTTACCAGTCATAGCAAACAAATGTTGTGCAAAACAATTACAGTGCTCTGTTTTTTTACTTCAGCATCGCTAGTTTTATTTCTAACCAACTTGAGAAACCGGTGCACTTTTTGGCAATAGGCTCCCATATGGTATTGGTCTCTCCACTACTTTGGATTTGTTACTCATCAACAGTTGTAAGTTATCTACAATTCAGGGGGGGAAAAATCGGAGATGAACATGGCTGAGTTATGCTTTTATCGAGTGATGCTAGCAACTAGGGCTACGAGGGACATGGCGCCTAGGCGGCCCATATTTTTGTTTTGTTCATAAACCTAGGACAACGAGATAGCAAGGAAACAGCTCATATCAATTCAAAAGCAAAAAACGGATGTTTGTCTCTCCAGTGTGTTTATAGTGGGAATAGGGTAAGAATAAAATATTCCTGTCAAAATAACTTGCGCTTTGGTGCCGCACCACGATAACCACTTTGTCGGGGCAGACAGTTCTGACACAAAGGTTTGGATCATGCTAGTTTGCAAAATGTTCTTTTATCCACTGGTGTAGTTCGTTCAACCCAACAAAGCGGAGTCTCTACTACTGATCGAAAATATATGTACAGGTTAATAATAGCAAACAATTACTAATCACAATTTCCTAAAATCAAGAGGGAAGAGTTTTTCAATGGCCATTTTACCCTTAGGCACTACTGGCCGATTTATTTGATGGTTTAATTAGGGTTATATAGTAATGCTAAGAAAAATAAAAGGCAGGTCAGATTTAGGTGGTCTATTTTAATTGGTTATCAGAAGGGTATATCATGTATATATGTAATGAGCCCAATCAGAGATACTGTGAGAAAGTGCTCGGGTGTGAGGTAGTGCTCAGAGGTTAAGATTGTAATTCATAAGTCACAGATCATTGGAATTTGATGACTTTACACAAACTGGGCTCTCAAATGACTGAAAGGTATAAAATATTTATATATTTCAAGTTGGACTAAGGTACATCCGTGAGTCGAGCACCTCCTGTTTTATTCGTTGTCCACTAGATATCCTAGAGAAAAGCCTATCACAAATTTGAGTAGATTCCAATCTTGCGGTTTGTTTTATGAGCAATTGCTTGTTTCCACGGTCCCATAGGTCACTGATGCGGTAATTTAGAAAATACAAAAATTGCGAATTACTTACAGATACACCCGAATTTGCCACCGAGATTAGGTACACGTGGATTACTAAGCTTAAAGTTTAAGATGATATAAAAATCTAAACTTTTTAAGTAAGGTCCGGGGGGACGAGGAGTGGATCCTGAAATGCCCTATTTCCTATGGACATACTTAGCCAAGGCATGCATTATGGCATGCCACCCGTTTTTTAATATTTTAATCAAATGGCTGAGATTTGATTGGATTTTAACATTAACCGCAAAATACTCCACAAAAGACTCAAAAAACTGCTGACGTAAGACTAGGATGGTTTCGGATTCTTCATTTGAGTCATTTTTCATTCCAATTCCAAATATAACTGGTTGTAAAAATCTTTATTTTAAAATTAAAAAAAAAAAAAAAGAATAAGACTTTTTATATTGAGCAAATTGCAGTCATCAGTGTGCCAAAGGGTTGTGCTACAGCCGGGACAGATTTTGAGATCAACTTCATGAAGGTACTATGTAATTTGACACTAAAGACAGGCATGTGCTTGTAATTGGATAAGCACAGCAAAAACTAGGGGAGTAAAAAAAAATTGTGGGTAATATGCACTTGACCAAGGTAGGTGCGGCCATAGTGGTTACGAATGCAATATATCACATGAAAATGAAACACGTGTCATCATGGACAACGTGAGTTTTGTAATGTAGCAATTGGGTTATTATTGGCATTTGCTGTCATTGGACTCTTTCAGGTGTGTGGTGAGGCTGTTACTTAATGGTGCACAAACACCCCTTTAATTAAAATATCATGAGCATAGGCCGTAAATGGGGGTGGGGGGGATGGGGGATTATATCCCCCCAATTATTTTGATGAATTGGTGGGGATGGTCAATGGGATAATCCCCCCCAATGTTGATGCCTGTTCATGTGTTTTTGACCAAAATACAACCTATATGTTACCATAATAGTTTTAAAAATTGGTAAATTCCGCGCACTTCGCATGCATTTTGTTTAATTGCAATTACATTAAGGATTTTAGCTTCTACATGGCAAAATTTTAGCGCACTTTGCGTGCACATGTGCTGATTAATAATGGATCTTTTCAAGCCAACCCCGTTTCATTCATAAATTTCGTCAACCCCCATTCCCCATGTCAAAAAGAAATTTACGCAACTGATTCATGACAACCGTTGCAAATTTGCCATTTTAAAATTACTTGTTTTCATCAGCGAATATTTTATTACGTTGTGAAAATTAGCAGATGATGATTCAAGTTTATGGGGTAAAAGTGGGATCCAGGTGTCACAATGTAACTTAAGTTGCTGCGAACATGTTTCTTTTGACTACCTATGCTCATTTCCAGATCCTCCTATAATTTGCACAGTAAAGCTTTGACACAAATCGGGCACTATTTCAAATAAACACTGCAAAGATGGTGTTGTAGAATTTCAACTGGATGCAGTTAAAGACACTATACAGGATTGACCCAAAAGAGTCAAAATATTCGAAATTTGCAGTAATAGCTTAAATTGAAGGATACGTTTGTATAATTATCATAAGTTTATTTTTTCCAATGAAGAATTGCAGAAAAGGAAGAGAAAACTTCCAGTCTCGTGAAAGATATGACTCTCCATTGAATTGTGGTGTAGTAAGTGTCCGTCAAGGGACAGAATGGACTAAAATTAGATTCTGGTGCTTATTGTTTGCTCTGGTCTTATCATTTTGCAGGGTATGATAGGTACCTGTACTTGTTACCGACATGCAAAAATCTGATTTTTGATGATTTTTCGAATGTATGGATTTTTACCAAATCACTGATAGTGCATTTAATAATCCTTCTTTTTACACCCATATTAGATGTGATCAATTTAAGATTCGTATGATATTAAAAACCAACATGTTTGAAAACGTAGTTACAAATGTGGATGATCATGTCCGGAGCTGAAACGGTTTAATGAAATGGAAGCATTTTTAAATAAGCACCTCTCGCATTTAACATGAGTGTGGAATTTTGGTTACTGGTATTTAATTTGCAGTTTCAAAAAAGCTACACTATCGAGGGTTTATGCAAAAAGCCCCCATCTGAGAATAGCTGCTATTTGTCAGTGTGTTCTTATTAAGTCTTATACCTGCCAAATCTAACATACGGCAGCTATTGCAGGTGGGCCCTTTTTGCCCTAAACCCTCAATATAGAGTTAAAATATCTGCAGTCATTTCACAAAAGGCACAAATAAAAACCCCGTGAAAAATTCAGCTACACAGCAGTTGAAATTGAGAAAAATGATGGCGGCAGAACGAACCACCATGCAAGTCCTTAAAGGTAAAAGGAATTTTCTACTTTTTTAATTTGGAATTTTTGCATTTGTTTCCTAAACTTCAGTATTGACAAATTGAACCTGATACTATGCGACCGTGAATGAGCAGTATTGTACTTGGGTTTCAATTGTCAGCATTTTGCTCAATTGAAACCCCGAGTACCATATGTGACGTGAAATGAGCGTATGTTCGTCATTGGGCATTAAATGTGGACCAATTTCAAACCTACCATACATATATGCAACAGCTGTTTGACCCCATATAAAGTGTCTCTTTTATTTTTAGAGCAATTGTGGCTATGGGTCGACACAATTTTAACAATGATTTATAAGTAGGGACATGCAAAGAGCTATTAAACTCTGAAAAAATCAGAAAATCCATTGTGGGAATCTTGCCATATAGGGCCTCCAAGGTATGATTTGTATGTTATAGCAATCTTTATATGCCTAGTACCCATAGAAAGACATGTAAGACTAGATTTTTATGAAAAATCACATTTGCCGCCAGAAATTTCCTTAAAGTTACACAGGGTATTCTATAATTAGTGGAAAAATGATCTAAATTCGTTGTCCAAGTGTGTGTGCCATTGATTTATTTTTGGTTTTATTCTCAGTTTGCATAATAAATGCAACTTTTCGAAACAGCTGATATATGACAAACCTACGTACATATTATACAAAAATGGGAACTTGTCACGATATATACACTCAAAGATGGTGTTGCTAGAATTTCACCTGAGCAGTTAAAGGACACTATCAGTGATTGAACCAACAGATCAAATATCGAAATTTGCAGTATAGCTTAAAAATTGCAGGATACGTTGTATAATTGCTCATAAGTTATTTTCCAAACTGAAAATGGCCAGAAAAGAAAGAAAACTTCCGTCTTGAAAGTTATGACTCTCCATTGAAATTAGTGTTTGTATAAGTGTACGTACGGACAGTAATGACTAAAATATAAGATCTGTGCTTATTAGTTGGCTTCTGGTCTTATTGAAGGGTATGATAGGGACTGTACTTGTTACAGACATGCAAAAATCTGATTTGATGATTTTTCGATTTTTATGATTACCAAAATCAATGATAGTGCCGTTAATAATCCTTCTTTTAAATACCCAGATTAGATGTGATCAATTTAAGATGCGTATGCTATGAAAAGGCCACAGTTTTAAAACGTAGTTTACAAAGGTGGATGATCATGTCCGAGAGAGCTGAAAGGTTAATGAAATGGAGCATTTTAAAATAATGCACATATATTAAAATGAGATGATGAATTTGGTTCCTGGTAATTTAATGGCAGTTCAAAAACCTACACATATCGAGGGTTTACTGCAAAAAGCCCCCATCTGCTATAGCTGCTTTTGTCAGTTGTGTTCTTATTAAGTTTATAACTGCCAAATCTAACATACGACCCCAGCTATTTGCAGACGGGCCTTTTGCCCTAAACCCCTCAATATAGAGTCTAAAATATTCTGCAGTCAACCACAAAGGCACAATATTAAAAACCCCGTGAAAAAATTCAGTACAAGCAGATTTGAAATTGAGGAAAAATGATGGCGGCATGAACTAACACACGCCAAGTCCTTAAAGGTAAAGGATCACTTTTTAATGGTATTTGCATTTGTTTCCTTAAACTTCAGAGTATGACAAGATGAATACATGATTGCGACAGTGTGTGAATGAGCAGTAGTATGTATTGGTTCAATTGTCAGCATTATGCTCAATTGAACCCGAGTACATATTGTGAAAGGAATGAGCAGGATGTAAGTCAGTTGGGCCATTTTAAAGGACAATTCAACCTACCTATCAATTATTGCACAGCTGTTTGACCCCATAAAATTGTCTCTTTTTTTAGAGCAATTTTTAGCTATGGTGACACAATTTTAACAACTGATATAAGTAGGGACATGCAAAGGCTATTACTCTGAAAAAAATCAGAAAAATCCATTGTGGGAACCTTGCCATATAGGCTTACAGGTCATGATTTGTAGGTATAGCACCCTCTATATGGCTATTCCCCATGAAAAGACGTTGTAAAACTAGATTTTGATGAAAAATACATTTGTGCCGCAATGAAATTTCTTCAAATTTACACAGGGAATAATAGTGAATAAATGTTCTAAATTAGTTGTCAAAAGTGTGTGCCATGATATTGTTTGTTTTATTCTCTTTTGCCATAATAACATGAAACTTTCGAACAGCTGTTATGACAAACCTACGTACATATAACCACATCCAACGAGCCATTCATTCCGAATAAGCAGTTTGGTGGTACCATGCAAAATTCAATGTAAACTAACATATCTATAAAATAAGCACCCATTGGCACTTAAAGGTGCAACGAGAAGATGTCAAATAAAACAGGTGTACCTAAAAAAATGTGAACATTCTAATTTTTGCACTGGTGAAAGTTTTTATCAAAAATTACCCATCTGAATGATTTCAATGATTTAAGTTGAGAACTGTTTCTTGGTACAACAAGTGTGAAATTTCTAATTTCCAATAGGAGCAAATGAAAAATTAGAATATGTTTTCTATTGAAATATAAAACCTTATACAAATCCCTTTTGTTTTCATTTTAATTTGTTTCTATAGCCAAATAAAATGTAAGGAATCTTTTGGGGTGTCTAATCTATATGAAATAACTACATGATCACAGAAAAGATGGATGGCTGAAAATCTCTGGTTGCACTTTTAAAGACCCACTATCAGTGTTCACCCAAAAGATACAATAATGTTTGAAATTGCAAGAAGAGCCGTTTAAAAAGTGAAGGATAATCCGTTAGGACTTCCTAAGGTATATTTCCCAAACTGAAAATTGATGTGAAAAAAGGAAGAAACAACAGCAGTGTTCAAAGTATGCATCCACCCATAAGCACTGAATAGCCATTTGAAGAGTGCCCCCAATTTTCCAAAATCTGAGATTTTTTTTGCAACTTGTAGTTGTAATTGTTGTAGTCAAACTATACCTACGAACCGTAATGCTCAAAACTGTGTATTTGTCACTAAAGAAAGCGCTTTGTAATTTAACAGCGCAGCTGAAACGCCAAATTTTTGCCCGTCCTTATCAAGAATAGTGCCACTATTCAGGAAAATGATCTTCAAACTTGGACTTGCCGACCAATGGAACATACTAATACTATATCTTTAATTTTAATTTTATGCTCATTTAGTTTGATTGTTTAAAATTACGAAAATTTTGTTTCAATTACAGTGTTCAAAGGCAAAAAAGATCCCTCAGCTGGGTATGGGTAGGCAATAACAGCGCATTAAACTTCTAATATAGTCTCATATTAGATAGGAAAACAACCCAATTATATTATTTGCAATGCTTAATACATTTACAATCATTAAAAATAATTAAATACTTTTAAAATTCAAACCAATTCATACAGGTTTCATACTAATAAATGTGATGTCTTGTTCATCCCAAAAAAACATCTACTACAAAAAATGATTTGTTTGCCTTGCAAAACTATCAATAACAGGTTTGTGAAGGAAGGTAAGGTGTTTCGAAGTGAGGCTGTAACCTTTCAACTAAGTCTCAAAAATTCAACACTTTCAGAAATTTCCTCCCCTAAATATTCACAGCGCATTTTAAAAGTATGTGCCACATGATCTTTCCAAAAATAATTTTTTAAATTATTAACTTGCTGTTTGTGCTCAGCTTGATAACATTTGACATGATATTCATTAGAGATTCTGAAATACCAATGGAAAATCATGAATTAGGTGAGTGAGAGCAATTTCAGTGGATGGGCTTTTTATTGATTTCCACATAATTATGAATGCGTACCCAGAGAAAATGTTGCAAAAAAATAAGTGTGTGGGTTGATAAAAAAATTCAACATTACTGAGTCTAAAACCAAAATGCTTCATTATCACTTTCATTTATCAAAGTAAATTGGCCATTCCTAGTATATACATGTATGTTTTATGTATACAGAAATGTAAGCCAATTTTATTTTAGTACATATGTCTTGCCCAAGACTAAATTTATAAACCCAATAAGCCCCATGCATCATTGCATAATCCAATGGATGTGTTAAGAGTAACACAGTAAAAAGCTGCCAGTGGAATAACACTTTCACACACTTAAGTATACTTTTTATATGTAAGGGCAAGTGTGAACCATAGTGCTTTTGTTTTACACGATTCTGATTTTGGCACCATTTTAAAAAAACATGTGTGTCTATCGTTACCAACAAAAGGTTATCCAATGCAGACAATTCTGAGTTGTTATTTTTTGCCAATTAAAACAGCTATTTGCCATTTAAACTCACAAAAAACCATATGGGTCCTAACGGAGAGGAATTTAAGCACTACATGCCGTAAGGCGCAAGGTGCAGCGTCGCGTCGCGTGGTGAATGTTTGCTGCGTAATGAAGCGTTCTCGTGTTTTAATACGTGCGCGAACGCATCTTAGAAAACGAAAAATAATAGTGAAAAATGTAAACAAAGCGATAATTTAGACCAGATGAATTTCAATTTCTTCTGAATTTGAGAGTGAAGACAAAAGAGGTTGATTCAATAGTGCATAAAGATGTATTTTCATCACTGCTCAACAACATACTCAATTTTGAAGTTTAAAGGTTAAAGTTATGTGAAAAGAGGACAGCTTGAAATGGCGTGCGAAAAGTGACACACTTTGTACTAAAACACAGATTTTCTCAATGTGTCCAATTTGTTCCTAAAAAGTTTGGCAAATTTTCAGACAAGATAACTCCAAAAATACCGAAGTAAAAGGTAAGGTTTTAACGGTCCTACGATAGCAATCGGGCTTCTCTAAGGGACGGTTTTCTCAATTTTTCATTTTTTCGGTTTCTAAAATAATGGATATTCTCCCATATATACTAAATTTTGGAAAAGAAAAAAGAAGATAAAATACAACTTTTTTACATGTTTACTTAGATTTCGATAAGTAGCTCTTTATTTTAAAAAAATAAAAAACTTAATTAAAAACAAAACTTCCAATCTTGTTCTAAAAAATTAACATCAAGGAAATCATGAAATTCAAAATGTTTTTGTGATGCTGTCTGAAAAATTTTGGGGCAAATCATGTTTTTAGTATTTTTCGCAAGGCACGAAGTTTTAAATTAAGCTGAGCCATCATCGGGTTCATCATCCGAA